>JAVCKZ010056679.1:0-16382 GCA_034780755.1 Lepetodrilus elevatus | reverse complement strand
TCTATCTGCGACATGATATTCTAAGTGAACTAGCACTATAAAAACTGGTGGAAATCCAGACTAGTCAAGCAGTACATTATACTACATATGCATGCAAGTCATGATATTAGTGAAAAATTCTAGAAAGTGACTTTAAACCCCAAACCAACCAACCAATCAAGGTATGTGTTACTAAGCCGGGTGTGATATAAGATGCTCCTACTGGTCTCGGCCAGCAGGGTTTCCCCTTTGGCTCATTCGGTATCTAGAGCATTGGACTCAAAATCCAGCAACTCAGGTTTGAATCCCAGGATCAGCATGATCCTCTGTTACAATGGCGCCCAACATGTATTCGAATTGTTCCCGGTGAACTTCTCTCTGAATTGTCAGACTGAGAATTCCTAGCTTCCTGGTGGCTCAGATCAAAGTAACTGGATTAGATAACTCGAGGACAAGTCACTATGTGGAGGGGGAGAATGTATGCGGGTGTGATATTAAGATGCTCCTACTGGTCTTGGCCAGCAGAGTTACCCCTTTGGCTCATTCAGTAGAACGTTGAACTCGCAATCCAGAAACTTGGGTTCAAATCCCAGAATCGGCATTATCTTCTATATTAATATGCATACCGTATATATCTTGTCTTGGTTTTTTAAATCCAGAAACCTTTTTCGACAGCACCAAATGAAACATTATTTTAAACCTGAATTTGTACTTGTTGCTTAGACCAAAGCAAAAATTACCTTTGTTTCCAGTTGCGTGACTGGCCCAGTGGTATAATAGAGGTGGCCCAGTGGTACAATAGAGGTGGCCCAGTGGTATAATATAGGTGGCAAGTGCCTCATGTAAACCTGGAGGTCCTGGGTTCGAGCCTAGTGCTTAGATCCACACTGCTCCAGTCCACCAAACTGTGAATGGGTACCCTACAGGATGAGAAGGAATTATAAACCTTCTAGCACTTTCACTGACAGCTTGGGATGTATACTCCCCAGGGAGTTGAGAAGATGAAATGAGTGCATATAAAACTGGGGTAATGATGTTGAGTTATGGGCAAGCTTTTTATCATGGATTTGGCGAAGATTAATATTAATTTGTCATATAATGATCATGATAATGTGAGTCCTTTTTTTAGTGACTCATATTTGTACTTATTAATTAAATGGTAAAACATTGGGTTCTTTGTTTACCGTCCCACTGAAGCAGAGTTAGAAGTTCCCCCTCGCCCAGTAGCCCATGGCAACCTTATTTTGTTATGGGCAAGTATCTTTTTAGGAAAGTCGCTATTCTTATTTGACTTACTCTTGCCCGTTGGCGTGTTCAAAGTTGTAAATTGTAAACTCCTGACCCTGCTGAAGAATGTATATGTATGAATTCTGAGGAGGTCAAGCTTGTACAGGTAAGTACTAAGACATCATGGGACAATATCTGTCAGGAACTAAAATTTGGAAGAGCTTTATTAGTTTCCAGTAACCATGGTAACACTGTTATTTCTGTTCCAGCGGGGATGCTGGAGCCCCAATACCGGAATCCATATTCCTGGCAGTAACCATGGTAACACTGTTATTTCTGTTCTAGAGGGGATGCTGGAGCCCCAATACCGGAATCCATATTCCTGGCAGTAACCATGGTAACACTGTTATTTCTGTTCCAGAGGGGATGCTGGAGCCCCAATACCGGAATCCATATTCCTGGCAGAGGAATATAAAATGAATTACCCTGAACGCGGTTGGGCTGTTATCATCAACAACCGTGATTTTGATCCAAAAACTGGTATGGGGTCAAGAACAGGAACCGATCTTGATGCTTCCAAGATTTATCAACGACTGAAGTCTCTGGAATTCCGTGTTGAGATGTTCACTAATCAGTCAAAAGCAGAAATGAAAAACATAATGATAAACAGTGAGTGTATCTTTCTTAAAATGTACAAATAATAATGTCCTCTTTATAACGCGCTAAATCCATGCATATAAGCCAGGGATAGAAGTTCCCACTCGCCTGGCGGCTAGATTCATTTCTCCTAATGTTAAAGGTATCCTACGGGCTAGTAAAAATGTCATGTTTTGTTATTTATGTAATTATTCAGGCGAGTATGTTTTAACGTTAAGTTCTAACCCTGGTAAGCATTCTCAAAGCACTAGAATATTATTGGCCAATTCAATGGATCAGTGTGCACTCACTGCCCTGCTCAACAATCTGGGAAGTATACAATCCAAACTGCTGTTTTCCATTTGCTAGAAGGTTAGCATTCGCATGTTTATTTTTTGTGTTACTGCTGATCATTTTGGCTGGGAACATTTCTGACCAACTAGCATAATAACCTTACTGGAGTTTTGATGAAGGACCAGGAGCTTTCAAAGCAGGAGCTTTCAAAGCAGGAGCCTTCAAATACAGTGGCAGGAACGTATCCTTAGATACTCTCAGGTTTTTGGTCACCCATCCACCCACTAGCCTGGTCTGATTGTGCTGGATGTAGCTTGGGATTTGACCCCGGGTTTGTTTTATGCTGAAATCACAATTGTCTGTTACCATGCCTGTTCAATACATATTCGTATATTACCATACTATAGGTCGGAATGAAATATACATTGAACATTAAGCATATTTTCTAATAGATAGTTGTCGCTTTTTATTTCCAGTTGCAAAGCAGGATCACAGTAGAAATGACTGCTTTGCTTGCGTGATATTGTCTCACGGGGAGGAGGGAGCCGTGTACGGTCGCGACGGGCCGCTAGAGATCAAGGAACTGACGGACCCGATAAAAGGCCACCGCTGTCCTTCACTGGCAGGGAAACCCAAACTTTTCTTTATTCAGGTCAGCAATTTACAATTTTGCATCACAGTAAAACAATAAATTCCTGGTTGTTGAACGGTGTAGAGCAAGTAATTCCTTTTTCGTTGAGCAGTGTAGAACAAAAGATTCCTGGTAGTTGTGTATTGTACTATGTAGGATGAGAAATTCCTGGTAGTTGAACATTACTATAGAACAAGAAATTCTGGGTATTTGAACAGCATAGGACAAGAAATTACTGGTAGTTGCACACTGCAGAACAGGATTTCCTGGTAGTTGCACAGCGTAGAACAAGAAACATCTAGTTAATTTGTTGCACTAAAAACTTTCTGGATATGACTTTATGGTCATACAATCTGTTAACATAACTTCATAGACAATACACTGTTCTGGTATTTGATGCTGGTGTCCATTCAGGCGTGTCGCGGCCAGGGTCTGGATGACGGCCAGGTCGTGGCTGACGCACTCGGGGTCAAAGGTGATGGAGAGGAAGCTATGGAGGAAGAAGTCATCACTTACAGGATCCCCACCGAGGCAGACTTCCTGATGGCATACTCGGTTGTCCCAGGTGGGTGTCTTGCTTAGAACTGTGGTCCTAGAGGAGGTTACCACACAGTATGTAATACTAGAACAATCAACCATTACTGCATAGACCGTAATGAAAAAATAACTCTGTCAAGTAAAGAGGAGATAACTCTGAATCATTGCCATTGTTGTCACTGCATTACTGTATTCATTGTGTTTGCAAAACAATGCCATATTTGTGGTGTAATAATAATTCTGCCATAAATGAAGTACCGTAATGAAATATAGTCAAAAATATTGGTGAAAATTGTCCAAAGTATTCCCACATACATTCATTCATAAAATGTTACATATTTTGGGATATGTTTACAATTGCCTTTGAACTGCCTCAGCACTTTCACTTGTGACTACAAGAGTTGTAAGTAGCCAGACCCTCATTGCACAGAACAGTCGTAGCGCTTCCAAAGTCGTAAAATGTGGAGTTACGACTCTCATAGCTCTGCGATCATTCTGTGGAACCCGGAACGAGGCATTTAATGAGATGTCAGATGGGAAAAATAGGTGTCACTTAAGATGTATAAATGATACTGTACACTTTACACAAAATGAATATCTGAGGACTTAGTCCATTGGGTATTCTTTAGTCTGTTGTGTGTCATGAAAGTGACTCTGTGAATGCAATGTTTCGTCTCGTCCATTCCTACAGGGTACTTCTCGTGGAGGAATTCGTCGAAGGGCTCGTGGTTCATGCAGGCTCTATGCACAGTGCTGGAGAAATTCGGCACAGAACTGGACATTATGACCATGATGACGCGAGTCAACAAAATCGTGGCCTACGAGTTCGAGTCCAACGCAAGCAAGGAATTCATGAACAGGAAGAAGCAGATTCCTTGCATTACCTCAATGCTGACAAAAGATGTGTACTTCAGACCCAAGAAATAAATAAAGGTGTTTTGTCGTGTACGTAGTTCAGGACAGAATATCTCCCTACCACCATGTCAAGTATTGAAATATTGTACTCACTAACACTATTAACTTATTAAGGGAACATATTCATCGACTGTCACGATGCACAATATCACTTTTCACATATCATTTCCTGGTGAATGAAACAGTAAGTACAAAATGATTTGGTCAACATTCACGTTACTATCAGATCCTACCGGGTACCCATTTCCATCTGGGTGAACATTTGTCGAAATAAAGTCATTTGCCAAAAAGATTCTAAACCTGTCTCGATATGCTGAACATTTGAAACCAGAAATATTTTCATAATTAAGAAGCAATAAATCTGCATAATGTGTTACTATTTTTTCATGGTTGAATTATTTATAACAATGTTGAGGTTGTATTTAATTCCAGCAAATGTGCTAGTTTTGTGTCAGTCTTTCATTATTACTAATTGTCAAGTTTTAATCATTCCAATGTTCGTGTTACCATGGTTACCATGAGTGGCAGTGTAATGACAGTCCCAATTTCTAAGAACAGAAAGAAAAATAAATCCATTTGACTATTTTTGTGTGCAGATACCAACAACAAAGTAATTATATTATATAATTACAACAAACAGTTAATTTCATTTTGTATATTGTCTGGAGTATTAATGATGTAAGTATTCAATACACATATGCCAGCAGGGTTAGAAGTTAGTGAAAAAAATTACAACTTTGAACACGCCAACGGGCTAGTAAGTCAAATACGAAGAGCAATTTCTCTGAAAAGATACTCGCCCATAACAAAAGGTCGCCACGGGCGCCGGGCGAGTGCCAGACATTTAATATAAACTTTGATCTCAATATTAATACATCATAATTTTGTTAGCAGAATTTGATGTAAAGTATATTTCTGTTGTGGGGAGACTGTAGTTACAATTAGTTACACACGTAGTTACACAAATAGTTACACACATAGTTACAAATGCAGTTACACATGTAGTTTAGAATGCAATGCAGTTATCATCCTTGGTCTGTCGGTACCAGGCGGTGCTCGCAGGTTTACTGCAACATTCAGTGCTATGGATGTTATCGGTTTCCTCCTGCCCTAAACTGACAAGCTGCGATATAAGTGAAAGAATCTTGACAGTGGCTCTAAACCTCATTCAAATGTTTTTGTAGTTAATTACACAATGAACAGTTACACATGTATTTACGCATGTAGTTACACATGTAGTTACGCATGTAGTTACACATGTATTTACGCATGTAGTTACACATGTTAGCTGTGCTCTCCCATTCCTGTTTAATAGCTGGAGATATTTTGTAACCACACATAAACATGCTTCTTACTCCGAGACTACGTAACTGGGCCCATATTCTCGAAACTTCTTAGCTAACAACTTAGTGAGAATAGATTTCTTTAAAAATTAACATAAGCAGAAAATAAGTTATGCAAATTCTTAGTACTTACGAGGTTTCGAAAATACGGACCCTGTTGTTTACTGCCTCTCGACTCGTGTATTAGGAATGTAATGCTGAGTTTTCTCTGTACATACCGTATTCGTAATACTGCATATAAAGTGCTCAACTCACTGTCTTTCTCCACTGGAGAGGAAAATACCATAATAACGATGGGGATCGACCCGATACTTTTACACCCATCAATTGATTACTGATGTATTATGGACTACTGGTGCACTAGTCGACTATGTTCATATGTCAATAGGCCAGAAATAAAGGTGAGAGATAAGTTACATGAATTACTCCTTTCCACAAGAAACCATTTCTTCGTGTAGTGGGCAGTTTCTGTTGAACTTTCCCACGTGGCGCACAAACGGTAGACTACGATGACAATTTGATGAAAGAGAACATTGAGGAAATTTAGTTGTTTGAAGAGCTTAATTGTTCAAATTAACTTTAGTGATGTAAAATACAGTACCGGTAGTAGCAAAACTCCCAAAAGGTTCAGACATCTACAGGGATCAATCATGTTTTCTTGCGATCGATTTAGTTTCTACGATCAATACCGTCATAATTTTAACAATCGTCACATCACTACATAATTCCAAATTATCTGATTTTTTAAAATGCTTGCCAGTTGTGTTGAAGCAAATATGCAAATGGCCTTGATGTTGCTGATGACCCAGAGGTGAAATTGACCTACTTTTCAGTCCTCAGTTTTAGACATGTTGCATTACGTTGACATTCCTGCTAGAATAATACATAGAACATTAGTTTTAGTGTAGTGAGGCATTTATGCAATTCCATGGAAACCATTTGTACATCTGTGATCTCCATTGTTTACGTCACCACACAGGTTAGAAGTTGTTTGTGAAAGCTGATGCAGTATTACTGGGATCTTTGAGATGTATTGTTAACCCTCTCCCTGTTGGATTAGGCAGATAGCTCTTCATGGCATCTCGTCGCAAATGGGTGAAAGATTTCCGCAGCGACATTAAAACTCCATATTCACTCACTCACTTGATGGCATCAACAGTTGCCTCAGCATGGAGAGGGTTAAATCAATTTGTCAGATCAGATTTAGAATTTATCCACAGTGTTGATACTAGGCTGCGTTCAGACTGCACTAATTATCTCTACAAAATGCTACATGGCGTTCAGCCAACACATGTTAGTACTACGTAACACTACCTTCTACTTAATATTAGGCTTTTGAGTCTGTAGTAAATAGTAGGAAAACCCAAAGCATGAAGGGAATGGACTGCACACATGCGAAAATAGATTTCCTACTATTTTCTTACGAAATCGTTCAGCCAGCCACTACATTGTAGAAAAGTAGTGTAGTAAGTACTGTAGTGAATCCTGAACGCAGCCCTGGATATGTTGAAATTGCAGTGTTATTTGCCTTCACAGATACAGCTCAATATATATTATAGGCTAACAACTTTATTTGTTTGATACTCTTCATCAATTTTTATGAGGAATGTGTAACATGGTAAAAAGTGTCACCCATATGCAACAATCCATGAAGTAGGTTTCAATGATTTTAGTTATTGCTTTACATCACAGCAGGAATATATCACCCATATGTGACAATCATTGAATTATGACTGTTGTTAATGTAGTAATGTTTTGCAGAGTGATTTATTTAATCATGTATTTTATGTATGCAGAAATTATTGACGACCTGAAACACCGTTGAGATCATGGTGCCTTATCATGCGACTATTCAATTACATGTCTGACTGAATAAGCCTCGAGTGGCATTTTGTTATCGCTTGGTTTACAAACCAAAACATGCCTTGATTTAAGAAAAGAATATCGTTGTAGAAGACCGTGGCAAACTAGTGAGAACTCTGGTATTTAATACCAAGGAATTTTTCCTCCGTTTTCATCCATAAACAAAGCAATAAAATAACTACTTTACAATATGGAAATGTTATTGTGTGTAGACTACATGGGCATGCTTTAGAACTGCTCTTTGTGCATTGCCCATCATGTTTAGCGCTATGAGCATGCATCAGTGGGTGGATATGGCGCAGTATAAATGGCCATTATTATTATTATTATTGTGTGAAATTACTGCAGGTTTTTGTTCTGGCTCCATTTGTGTTGTGTTCATGCTGTTTTCTGGAATTCAGAACTTTTCGTGTTGTTCAATAGTGTAGCGACAAACAATCTCTTGTTTTATTACCTACAATTTTCATCATGTCATACCACTCGCCTACCGGTACTTGTTAGTGAAACCATGGCCTGTTCTCTATCCGCATAACAAGTCCCTCCACCAATGATTTAACAAGCAAGATATTTTATTTTAAATGTGCATGTACAATGCTGCCTCGATATAACGTCCTTCGATGCACCGCGGATTCGGATAAACCACCAACGTGGACCCCATTTAAAAAGAAAAGAAAATTTTTAAAAAAATGTCACCAATTATATTCGTTGATATAATGCTGGTGTTATAACGCGGGTGGCATGTCATGGACCCCAACTTCAGCGTTATATCGAGGGAGCACTGTACTTACTTTGATAATGATTCTTTGCAATACAAGGCTTATTAAAATCTTATTTCCTTACTAGTTTTAATTGACTATGGGAACATTTGCAGCTCACTTAAACAGGACAGTTCTGCTCTTTGGTTACTTGGTATACACACATTTTCCCCCCTTGTCAGTGATTTGTCACTTTGTGTTGCAGCGTGAATCTCGCCCATACGTGATTACCATGTGAAGTCACACTAATGTTCAGCTTCGAGAAACGATACCCAGAATTTGACAAATTGTTTGTGGAAAATATTTCAGCAAATTATATGAAAGGAAATACATGCTCAATGACAGAAGATCTAGGCCTGCTAGTCTGACCTATCCACTAGTACTCTACATCACTCGCTGAGAATAACTTCATTCTATGAACTCTCACAAACATTTTTCAACATCAACAAAACAACTGCATTGCAAGCAATGGTTTATTTGAAGACAATCTCTTTCTTTTTACAATAGGACATGTTATGTGATATAGAGATAATGTATAGACTATAATATTTTCATGTTGACTTTTTAAATAACAATATCATGCAACAACATAATAGAAGAACACTGAATGACCTGACAGAGAAGCATAAAACAATATTTCGTGTTCAAAACATATCACATCAGCAATGACCATTGGTTTTAACAAATTGTACATTTATTTTGTATTACAAGTGAAGTATATCATCACCAGGGTTTCCTCTAACCCTCGGCTTGCTGGATGAGGCACAGAAACTGCTTTTTATGGCATCTCTGGTTGCCTCCAGTAGGGAGAGGGTTAATGGAGATCTCGTATTTGATAATGAGACCATAGGGTTCTCGTAAGTGCATGATCCCTATGTATTAGAGATGGCTACGAGAGCGATGTGGTCTCATAGATAAAGAGAGCTTTGTGAAACGATACCCAGGATGTTTTGAAATCAAACGTAATGCTCGGAAATAAAAAGTGCAGCGACGTGTTTGACAGGGACGAGAATGTTCATGATATACATGTACTATGGATGAATATTTCAACTGATAACTAATAGGAGTGTCAGATAAAGGCAGCTGATGATGATAGCGTCACAAATAGGATGATTGTAATGATTAGGGTGTCATAAAGAGATACAGTAATAATGATAAGAGCTTTTAAAATGGCTGAAATGCTTTGTTTATTTACTTGCTTCTCATCCCTGCTAAATATAATTAGACTAAATGGAGAAGAAAGAAAAAAAAGGAAAAAAATACTTTTAGCATTCATGAATAAATTATGCAGGTGTTTTCTATTTTGACTAAATGAACAAAATCAAGATAACGGTGAGCTAGGGTTGTTGAAGTATACAGTACTAGTATTTATAGGCTTTCATTCCAGATTCTTTCTGATCAATTGTCGCAACTGGGTGAAAGATTCCCGCAGCGACTTTAAACTCCATATTCACTCACTCACTTACTCTTTCTGATCGTATGATAATGGATTCCCAAAATTATAGATTATAAATTAGGTTTCTTTTACTATAGCATGAAGTCAAAATTAAAAACGATGGAAATACATTTTCAGTTATTGTGGAAATATAACTATGTATTCTCCAATTCGAAATATCTGCTAGTAATGTAAACTGACACGAAATATACTAATCTACGCAGGACCAACAGATGGTTCTAATAATGTTATAAGAGAAGTCCTTCAGAAAATAACATGTGTCCTGAGCTAGGACTATCATTGAATTGTCCAGCAAAACATGGCTCATCATTGCTGAAGCTAATACCATGCAGCCTTACTGAGTGATGGACAAATATTTCTCATTCTAGAAATAGTAAAATGACCGTGATGTCGCTGATGCCCAGCAAAGGTTAAAGCTTAATTTACAAGACTGTTATAGTTTTAGAAAATGGAGTTTTTTTGTTTTTCATTCCATGAAGTATTTACCGAGATAATCTACGAAATAGGGGGGTCAATGCATTTCATGCCAAAACTATAGGATGCAACAGCTTGTCCTACTTGCGAGTATTACACAACGATACAGAGTATTTCCATCGTGCTAGTGACCAGACAGCTGTTGTTGCGTCAATACACAAACATTCACAGCCTGGCAGCATTCACACCACACCCTTGTCAGCTACAGCAGAGGTGTGTTCATTGACACAAGCACAAGCGCTTGCAAGCAGCTTACCAAACTAGCCACTGTCTCAAAGTCGAATGAACCGTTCTTGGGACAGGGAACCAGTTCAGCCATGTGCTGATTGAACGCACCCCAGGTTAGTTTAATGGTCTGATCACAGTCAGATATACATGGATGATTATTAAAAAGGAATTAATTCAAACTACCCGACTGATGTGTAATTGGTATCTTTAGAAGAAAAGAGGTTGTTCTCGTCATATTTTGATTTGCCAATGATGATCTTTAACTTAATTATTAAACCTCCATATGTGGAAAATAAAATGTATCCATAATTATATTTGAAATGGACTTGCTCTGATCAAGCAAGTCACGCCAATCTGCCTCTATTTGAATTTCCTTGTCTACAGTCCTGATGATTTCTGACGATAAGATGGTAATGTACAATGGATTGAGTGTGGAAGAGTGTTCTACAAGGAATGAGAATATACAATCTTAACAAGGAAAAAAATATATATTTAACTTGGTGCACACAAACAAAATATATCATGCATGCACAAAATAAATTTAAAATGGCACAGGTTTGCTATTTATAGTCATGAAGTAATGGTTACTTTTTACCAATCAAGTAAAACATATTGTTTGCCACTAACCAACTCCAAGACTATTTGATTGCTATTAGTTTATAATAAATCAAAACGTGTCGAGAGAATAAAATATATGACGAAAAGGACAATTAATATTCTGTATACAGTGTGTACATACATATTCAAATTTATGTAAACAAAAGCTACCAATATATCTTATCTTAACTTTGTACATAATTCTAACTACCTTTGCATACAAACAATGTAATATTGTTCAAAGGTAGAACATATATTATATATAATATATATATAATAGAATTTTGTATTACATCTGTGGGATTGGCAAATTTACATTCAATATTCTTTTCTATTATTCAAAGCCAATATTTAAATAAAAAATGTTAAATATTTTAAATTTGATAAGAAAATCGGGGTCAGCAGAAATCTTTACAGATCATATCTCATAATAATTACGGGATCAAATCAGATCCTGTCGAGCCACACAGTGTCGAGTCATACGGTCCGGTATGTACATTATGTACACAAACAACGAAACAATCCTATACAATGATTGTTGTCTGTACATTACTATTACATTCACTATTAAAACCTCAACACATATTCATATCAACATCTTTGCTACTAATCTGATACCATTCTTTCTCTATGAAACTGACGACAATGAAAGCCGTGCACAAATGCTCTGCAATACGGCAAATTAGAATACTGTACGACATTGTGGTTATTAGTAAACAATAGTAAAGTCTGGTCTACTTTATAGATATTTATATTATGCCTGTAAACTTTAAATAAATGTTCGGCAATACCGAAGATACACATTACACTAGCTTGATTCTGTTACACAAAGACCAAATGCACATGTAGCCTACTTTATTCCATTACAGACACGAGGTACGTATATAACCTAATCTTTTCTTTTGAACTGCAACAGAATGAGAGAATCGGTCCCATCATCACTGCAGTCGCGTCATCACTAGTCGAGTTATCATTTGCGTCATCACTGCAGTCGCGTCATCATTTGCGTCATCACTGCAGTCTTGTCATCACTAGTTGAGTTTTCATTTGCGTCATCACTGCAGTCCCGTCATCATTAGTCGAGTTATCATTTGCGTCATCACTGCAGTCGCGTCATCACTAGTTGAGTTATCATTTGCGTCATCACTGCAGTCGCGTCATCACTGCAGTCCCGTGGTCATCACTGCGCCTGCACATACACCTGCAACTGGGCAGCGGACTGCAGGAGCACCTTGATGCCGGGCATGAAGCTGCTGATCTCGGAGAAGTTCCCCTGCGACACCATCTGCGTGTACAGGCCGAGACACGTGTTGTAGTCGTACTGCTGGATAGCCTGGATGATCTGGTGCAGGCCCAGGGTCACGTTGTCCGACAGCTGAAACACCGAGCGACCACCATCACTCACATCACCAATACAATCCTAACTCAACATCTGATGATGCCAGTAAAACAATGACATTAGTAAATCTGGGTATCATTTCATTTTAAAACTTATTTTTGGTGAATTGTGGTTTGGAGTTTCTTTCTAGCGTTTCTTTCACTAATATCACGACTTGTCAGTTTAGGGCAGGAGGAAACCCGCAACATCCATAGCGCTGAATGTAGCAGTAAACCTGCGAGCACCGGCTGGTACTGATAAGACCAAAGATGACCAAAGTCGAATTGAAGACCTTTGGTTACGAAACTCGACAATTTACGACCATGCTACCTCACACCCACATTCACACAATGACAGACACCACGACAGACACCGTTAACTCACCGTGGCTTCGCGGAGTCGGTCGTACAACAGCTCCAGTTTCCTGGAAACATCCTCCAGTTTCCGCTTCATTTGCTGCAAACAAAAATGCAAACTTATTAATATGAATACAAGATGGTGGTTGCTATGGAAAGTATTTGTACATTTGTATCTGTATGCACACAACTGGATAAATCTCGAGATGAATAGCTTTTCTGTGTCAAGAGTGAACTGCATAAATACGTCCCTGAGGCTTGTTTTGTCCTCCATGAATTCTCTTCCGGCTTCCATTTCTTTTTTTAATGGATATTACCGGAAATGTCACTTTCTTTTCTAGTACATTATATATTGAAATACGATTCCAAACAAATATTAAGACTTCAAATAGAATACTTACAAACGATTCTTCGAATAGCATATTTGATATTCGTTTCAGCTCTACTTGCTAGACTACAACATGTATGCAAATGGAACATTCCAATGGTCTAGTATGCGTGTTAATCTTGAAGGAAGGCTACTTACGGCACTGGTGGCAGCCTGACTACAGTTTTTGACTAGACCGTCGAAGATGTCCTGCAGCACCAAGTGTTCGGACGGCACGGGTCCCTTGGGGACCTTCTTCACCTCCACCGGGGCCTGCTTAGGGGGCTGCAGGAGAAACACAAACACACACCCTTTACAATGTATCTTTCGTGGATATTCATATTTTTTAAGACATATTTTTCTTCAAAACTATGGAGTTTAATGTCGCTGTGGGAATCTTTCACCCATTGAGAACAGAGTATTATTTTTCAACTCATTTATTCGTTAATGATTGTCTCTGTGTGTGGTCTATTCACATGCCCATGCACATGTAGTTTCGATATATTGGTTAAGTAATATAAATAACTACTGTGCACATGCTGTTACACTACTCTTTCACTTTCAACAGTACATAGTCAGGCATGGTTATATTAATTAGTATAAATATAAAAGAAATGTAACGAATTAGTAACAAAAAACAGTATATAATTAGAAGTATTTGTTAATAATTAAAGGCATAAAATCACACATTTCAATGATTGTTTATCAAAAGAATTCAGTTAAACATGGCATATATATCATCACCTTTATACTGCCAAACATTTTCATTTCTCTACAGCAATTAAGTACGTAAACTATTCGTGACTGTATGCCTTTAATGCAATGTGTGTACGTGAGCTCTGACTGGGCCCAATTGCTGCTATGGCTCTCACCTTGGGCTGCTGGCTAGCCTGCGAGGAGGGCATGTTGGGGGAGGCAGTAGAATAGTGTTGCTGGGGGGATGAAGTAGGGGAAACAACATGTGAGTCAACGAAATACTACAAGTCATATCTACAGCCATCGTTTGTAACCTACGGGATACTATTCCTTTGCGTGTCTCACATTCACCCGGAAAGATGAGATGGACATGTGAATGATAACTGTGCTTCACTACTATAATTATTTTAGACATCTCGAGTAGAAATGCTCTCCCGTGGGTATATATAATGAAATTCTGTGGATACTGACAAACACATCCCGAGTAGAAATGCTCTCCCGTGGGTATAGATAACGAAATCCTGCGGAGACTACAAAGCAAAGTAGAATAGTATACCGTGAGTTACATATGGGGGCTGCTCCTTTCCAGCTGTTCTGTCTGTACTTTCTGTCCGACGCATATGCAGTTACCAAGGATCAACACTGCACAGTGTAACTGTGCATGCGTCAGAGAGAAAGTACAGACAGAACAGCTAGAAAGGAGCAGCTAGAAAGGACCTATAGCATGCATACTGTGAGTGTGTCAACCAATACTCAATCATAGCTATTGCTAAACAAATCTTCTGTATCTTAATACGCCCAATGCATCTTTTTAAAGCCAAATTCATCAGTTATACCTTTAGACAATATGCATACTCTTAATGGTCATAAAGAAAGGATATAAAAGTAAATGAAAATACACCAATATAATTCTTTAAAATTGTTATTAACATAAAAGACTTCATATAAAAATAAATAAAAAAATATATATATAATAAATGATGGCAACTACATGCTGGATTAATGTTATCTTCAAACTGTTAGTGCTTTAATGAACGGTGCAAATGCAACTGTTACACATGGGATTCAAACATCATGCAGCTGGACTGTTAATAATATTTCAATCAACTGCTCCTTAAAAAGGAAATGTGGAAAAAGTATCAGTTCATGATCACAATCAGTTTGTAGTGATTTTAACATATATTTTAAACATAATTTTAAAAGGAACACTTGTATATTTCACTTTTGGTATGACAATGTATGAAGAATACAAAGAAAATTCACAAAAACCTATGAGTTCAAAGAAATGAGAAAGGGGGATGTGATAAGTTAAAAAACCAGGCCCATATTTCACGAAAAGGTTCATACTGTGGTCCAAGACGTAAATTGAGGCTTACATAATTTTCCGCTATACTAAAATCATGGTGTATGCCTGACTACAGCACAACCAAGGTTTACTTCATTTCCTGCTATAGTAAACCAAAGTCGTATGCACTAAATTACACCGGACTACAGTATAACCCTTTGTGAACCTCTGACCTGGGCCCGTGTTGACTGTCTGCTCTGGTCTCACCTGGGGTGGAGGCTGGTACTCCTGGGGGTTGTAGAGGTTGTAGTTGGCCGGGGCCCCGGGCGGGGACTGCTCGGTACCGGCGGGTCCCCCGTACAGCGGGGACGTGATGGCAGACTGGGGGTCGTAGTGGGCAGTCTGCTGTCAACGGAAGAAGAAAAACGTTTGTAGATACACTTCTTGTTGCTTGAATAAAATCTGCTTTCAAGATCTTTGCTCATATCAATTGTTTTTCTCTCTTCAAATTAACTTCTGTGAACATTGACATCAGGTCCGTGAGCAGGTTCAAACTCGGGACATTTGTTCCACAAGTCTGATGATCTATCACTGTGCTAGCACCCACACAGTGAAATTGTCTCCAGGAGTTTAATGTCGCTGCGGGAATCTTTCTCCCATTTGCAACGAGAGATTCACCAGGAGTTTGTCGACTATGAAACAACTCGCATTAACCTTTCAAAAACATACCTGAGTTTTTTTCTTCGATGACAGAATGGGAGGATCATTCCAGGCAGTATCAGACTTTACATCCTGGTAAGCGGGGAGGTTTTGGGTGGCGACATTCGTCTCCCGGGCTGGGGTGAATGGAACACCTATAATTACATGCATGTAGTTTTACTAAACGGGAAAAGGTCTACTTTATGGTTCTATAGAAATAAGAAATATTTTATTATTTTTATTATCATTATTTTTATTATGATGCGATGGAAAATATTATTCCCAAACTTAGACCACCTCCTAAAACAAAATAAAACTCAGCTATTCCTACCTATAATGAGTCTATGGTTTCCAAGACGGATTATTAGTTGTTAAAGGAAATACCAATGACAGACTCGACATAATGTCGTGATAAATCCCATGTGACTGCTAGACGACATACCTGGAGCAGATGTGGGGTTGTAGAAGTTGGTCTGTGCTGATGAAGTTGGCTGGGAGGCAGCTGCACCATATTGATTCCTTAAAGCAAATGATGATGATAATAATAATAATAATAACAATAATAACAATAATATAATAACAATAATAATAATTGGTTGGTTGATTTGGGGTTTAAAGTCACTTTCTAGAATCTTTCACTAATATCATGACTTGCATGCATATGTA
>JAVCKZ010056668.1:0-16390 GCA_034780755.1 Lepetodrilus elevatus | reverse complement strand
AAAAATCTATATGTCCGCCATTGAAATCACTCTCGAGTACTCGAGTATCAATTTACTACTCGAGTAGTACATGTACCAGACCCGTACTCGAATAACCGGGTACCCGTTTCAGCCCCAGGTACAATAGCTATGATGTAGCTATGATGTGTATGCTAAGAGCATGTACTTTGCATGTTTAAATCTAATTCGGTCCAAAACGACAAGTTAATCTGTGTCAGACTGTGATATTATGCCTTTAATAGTAATAGTATGCAGTTATCAGAGTATCATTCATCTAAAGAAAATTAAACATTATATTTTACTAAATGATTAGAGAAATGAAATCATTAAAATGACATGTGTCTCTGTAACTCCTAATATATGTTCATGTTCACAAATTTCGATTTTGTAACAATTAGATCTATCCCTTAATACTATTCATATGTTTGTCACATCTAACATTCCACTGTCATTAAATAAGGCATATCCTTCATAGTTTTCTTAATATATTAGGCGGACCCTGGCAGTATTCCCTAGGGCGTTGAGAAGATTGTGAGTGCACACTGATCCATTAACCTGGATACTAATAATTTAATCAAACATTATGAATGGATTAATCATCATTGAAGCTTAAAGTACATACGTTAACCCTCTCCATGCTGAAGGTACCCGGGGTTGCCCTACAGAACGGTGGCTGCGCCTAATCCAGCAGGGAGGGGGTTAAAGCGTCACGACCGTCATTATATTATATATAGTTACCTGTCGTGTTTTGTATGCCAAAGGTATTGTTAAATAATTGAAACTTAAATTTATACTGTGAAAGCATATGAAGCATACGACACAAAGACAATTACTCGCGTATTAAATTGTGTAGGATAAACTTTCATGTTTGAAGACGTGTTCACAGACTATATATAATGACAAAATGATGATACCTTACCCTTAAGTAGCAATCGACAATATAATTCGTTGCACAAATCGATTACCGAAGTTTATCAATGTGATTCATTTGGTTACATATATCATATTTATTATTTTGAATTTTTAAAATATGCGCTATTATATTCGAATTACCATCATCCAGACACATTAAAACAAGGCAATAACACGTGACAATGAGATTAACCCTTGGTTATCGTATAACAGTGTCGCGTGCACGTGATGTATAAAGCCAGATGGAATATGATGCGGCATGATGTCTACGTGGATAGTATATCTGGCTGGTCGAACCCCGCCTTCTTCAATGGCGAGTCAGTATTGATCGCCGGCGGGATCAGCCTATTCGCACTATCTGGGGTTTCACATTCATTTGGACAAGATAACGTTAGCCATAGTCTGGCATTTCATTAGCAAACAAACATCTATGTCTTTAATTTCGTCTCGTTTTATAATGTTCGCATTTCAACCATATTTGATGACGTACGTAGCGCTGTCTATATATAGGAACATAATGGTCATCACGATCCTGCAACTTGTAGTAGTAGTAGCAGTAGCTGTAGTCGTAGTCGTAGTAGTAGTAGTAGTAGCAGCAGTAGTAGTAGTAGTAGTGGTGGTGGTGGAGGTGGTGGTGGTGGTGGTGGTGATGATGATGATGATGATGATGATGATGATGATGATGATGATGATGATGATGATGATGATGGTTGATGATGTTTTTCATATTTAGGCATGTGTCCATTGTTGTGAACTACCTATATTTGTATCTATACACAGGTTGGTGATGATGTTTTCCCTATTGTACATATCTTCCAGTTAGCATCTCTAGATGCTACGGTTCTGTTTGAGTTCTGTGACATGCCCACTCACTTGTACACGTTATTGGTGATAGGGTTGTAACTGGCGAAAGCTAGGAGGACCCCGAAGCCAGGTCCCAGCGAGAAAAACACTTGAGTGGCAGCGTCCACCCATACCTGGAACAACAACACTATGCACAGTCAGAACAGCAAAGTCAGGACAGCACAGTCAGGACAGCATAGTCAGGACAGCACAGTCAAAACCAGCACAGTCAGAAGTCAGCATAATCAGAACAGCATAGTCAGAAGTCGGCACAGTAAGTCGGCAGTCAGAACAGCACAGTCAGAACAGCACAGTCAGAACAGCACTGTCAGAACAGGAAAAACACAGTCATAACAGCACAGACAGAACAGCATAATCATAACAGCATCGTCAGATGTCGGCACAGTCAGAAGTCGGCACAGTCAGAAGTCAATCTAGTTAGAACACACATATTCAGAAGTCAGCATAGTCATAAATCACTATAGTCACTCTCACTGCGATCTCATCCTATATAATACATTTATATTAATAAACGCAACTATTCCAGAGATTACGAAACCTTTTGTGTACAATATCGTATTCAAACTCAAAATTTATTACGGGATTTGCAAACAAAACGTCCAGTTGTGCATGAAATCTCACTCAAAAACAGTTTCGTAATCTCTGGGCCTTGGGCGTATGTTGCCCATGGCGTGCAGACACACTGGCGTGTTCTCAGTATTACAGGGAAATGAAGAGCTATGTGTGAGAACTGACCTCCGGAGATTTGAGCCTGTTGAAGTCTGGGGAGAGGTAGTACCTGATTCCGTCCGCCGCCCCCGGAAGTGTGGCCCCCCTCACCATCAGTATCGACAGCACGACGTACGGGAAGAGAGCGGTGAACCACACCACCTGTAAGACAGGGTCAAGGTCAGGTCACCTCAGGTCATGCACAGGTCACAGACAGGTCAATCACAGGTCAAATATATATATATAGATATTGTATTACTTTTATTGTCTACACATTCGAAATTATCAAATACCAAATACTGCCATATGAGTCACTGAACTGTGACACACGTCTTAGAAATACACTAACGAAGTGAAACAAATTAGAAAAGCTATGGTTCACCAGTGTATATTATTTGCAATCATTGCACCAATAAGTGTGTATGCGTCTCGTGTTGACCGATGGATATATTGATCGCTAGCAATATATTGTCACTATAGGTTATGTAAATACCCGTTTACTGTACAAAGAAGTTAGTGACGATCAATAACATTGGTTACAATATTCTTCATATATTCAAATCTTAAGAACGATTTAGATGCCGATAATTCTCTATTGTTAAGAATGACATGAACATGTGTATTGCTACTATTCCACACAGACCACGAATCTCACGAATCCCACGAATCCCACGAATCGCTACGAATTGATACATTTTAGGATCCATAGTTGAATCGTAATCAGTTCGTGAAGTTCTTAACTGATTCGTATTTATTCGTAGTCAGTTCTTGCAATTCTTGAGCGATCGGGAATTCGTGGCAAAGGTTTTGAGCTGTTCAATGTTTTGGCGACGAACTCCCGATTCCAAATTAGTTAATTCGTAACAATTGTAGGCATTCGTAGGTATTCGTGACAACGGCTTTATCTATGGGCGACTCTTGGCAATGGCATGGGTGTCTTTACCTTCCCGGATGTGTGGATTCCCTTCCACATACTGAAGTAGCAGATGACGTACACGCCCAGCAAGCATAGGACTAGCTGCCACTTGATCGCACCCACGGAAAATATACCGTCGCTCTCGTGTAGTTCCAGGAACCCTCGTCTGAAACATAGAGAAGTGTTACCATAGCGTCGTGGTCGTCTGAAACATAGAGAAGTGTTACCATAGCGTCGTGGTCGTCTGAAACATAGAGAAGTGTTACCATCGCTTCGTGGTCGTCTGAAACATAGAGAAGTGTTACCATAGCGTCGTGGTCGTCTGAAACATAGAGAAGTGTTAACCATCGCGTCGTGGTCGTCTGAAACATAGAGAAGTGTTACCATAGCGTCGTGGTCGTCTGAAACATAAAGAAGTGTTACCATCGCGTCGTGGCACTCCGATAAGAAATGTGGCGGCTACAAACTCATGTGCTGATACGGTTTTAGAGCGCCGGGTATCATACGTAGAAATGTTACCATCGCGTCGTGGGAATCCATTTCCAATGGGTGAAAACATTTACTCTCATAACTTCCAAATAATTGATACAAACGAAGAAGCCTTTGCTGGCAGAAGATGTGGTGGCAACAAATTCACATGCTGAGATGGTTTTAGAGAACTGCTCCGTACCTGTGTGTGGACACTTGAAGGACAAGGAGACATAGACCAGCTTAGTGATATTATCTGTTTTAACGTAAACAATACGTAATGCTAGTCTACCTTATAATAGTTCTCAACGACGTTGAAAGCAATTTTTAAAAGTTGTATCATTTGTTTCTAAAGAGTCAAACGATCATATTCATAAATAGAAAAAGCATAATATCTCCAGCATATATTACATGAGCTAATGACTACGATGCTTACTTGAAAATATGATTGGTGCTTATAATATAACACTGGTTATCTATTTTCGCGAAAGTGACATGATTATATTTTGCAATTTTATAAATTAAAACGTTTTATTTACATGTATATCTATTCAAATATATATTCCACTAGCTATGCCCCTATACTGTGACCAACAATCCAATATACGTATACGTAAATATTGTCCAATACCGAGTCTACCGCGGTTGCCAGAGATACTTGATGCCGTCCATTGACAGTGGTAGTATACAGCTATATGAGCAGCGTTCTTATTGGAACCCTTATAAAACCACGGGACACTTAACACTAGATATCTTGCAGAGTGGCCATTGATTGCAGTATCGATATTTCCAAACACTTGTGTCTCTGATAACAGTAATAATACACTCTATTTGTTAACGTTATTATTTCCTATGTACTAATTACAAATTGATCCAATTAATAATTATCACAGAAAGCAAATATTTCAGCGTGATTTATACTGACAAGTCATGCTATTGTCCCGCCGACTGAATGCCTACGACTTCCCTACGGCGCTGAGGCCACATTGGCTTCTATTTATAAACCGTCTTCTTCCGTGCATTTGTCAAATAGAGAACCACGGACGCTGGTATAACTAACACCGTATCAATATACAGTAAATATGTTCTTTTGTCTCAGTAAAATATTCAGCCGCAAAGCAAACAAGCATGCCATTATTGTGTGGCCAGTGCCAGTTGTTAGTAGAGAGCACGCTATAGTCAAGTGGGATGCTGTGTGCTCAAATAGACTACTGCACTCAAAGCATGGCAGATTGAGAAGTAGCCATAACGTACAGAATGCAATGTTCTTGTGGACAACGTAGCCAGTGTGTAGACTCAGGGGTAGTGAGTTATGATGATACGAATACCCTCATTGGCTAATTTCATCATTCGATCGTCACCCTAGGGTTGGTCGAGTGATAAAACGAATGCGCTCTATAATATTATGATACCATAGGTACAGTTATATCATATGATATAAACCAGGGCCCGTATTCTGGAAATTTCGTAAGTCCTAAGAAGTTCGTAAGTACTAAGAATTTGCCTAACTGGGTTTCTGCTCATGTTCATTTTTGAAGAGATATTTTCTCACTAAGAAGTTCTTAGCTAAGAAGTTTCGATAATACGACCCCTGGTTTACTGTATTTGTATTAGCAGGCATGATGTAGCTCTACTCAACTTTACAGAATATAAATCCACTACATTATAGTATTTTGTGTGTGAAAAGGGAGGTAAATCTGTTGAGATCCGTTAAATGCATTGCAATTGAAGTGTGGGCTGATGGCAACATTAAAAAGCATGGTTCACCTATCCTGTAAGTTCTACATGCGATAGTCACAAGCAGAAACATAAATGTAATATCAGTGTGCACTCAGATAGCTCTACATTACCCCCAGTCAATGGATCCGTGTGCACTCACATTACCCCCAGTCAATGGATCAGTGTGTACTCATTCTCCTCAACTCCCTGGGAATTATATAACCCAAGCTGCCGTTCAAGGCGCTAGAAGGTTATCATTCACATGTCCAGCTC
Source organism: Lepetodrilus elevatus (assembly GCA_034780755.1). Lineage (NCBI taxonomy): Eukaryota > Metazoa > Mollusca > Gastropoda > Lepetellida > Lepetodrilidae > Lepetodrilus > Lepetodrilus elevatus. The sequence continues at coordinate 10,530 of JAVCKZ010056668.1, read as the reverse complement.
ATTCTGCTGGGTGAACATTATCGAACTAAGCCACTTGCCATGTAGTCGATGATGTACAATTGTGAACTAAATAATAACACGCAAACACATACATTTTGTATTCATGATTTATATTTTTCCTTGACTTTATGCAAAAAGATTGTACAGTATGAGTAATGGAATGACTTACTAAAATATATAAAATTCTACTTATATTGAAAAGGATGATGATTATCACGGTGAGTGACATCGCCTTCAATTCAGAGTTGATTGACCCATAATGTACATTAATATCAAATCAATCAACAGTTCTAAGTAACACAGCATTCCTACAATCACAGAAAGTACTAAACCATAGGCGATCCCACTAACATAGGTGGAGATAACTTTTGCAAGGGAGATAACTGCATAACAATTCATAGTGTATCATTGGGGGAAAACTGTCGTTATTGATAGCAACGATATATTCCAAATATTTGATAGATCAAAGAAGGAAATAAGTTAAAACGTTACATTCTGCGACTCAATTATACTTTCAATAAATAGGTTTATTGTTGTGTTTTTTAGTATATTAAATTCATTATTGAAACATTTAGTGTTGGGCATGTGTGCTCCGATGTGTGACAAAGATGGAACAAATACAATTCCTGAATTCAATATGTTAATCGACTCCGGCTACAAAGACCTTCATTTCACGATGTTGTCCAATGTTAACATTTTCTGAAAGGTTACAAAATGAGCTGATTAAGCAGTTTATCGTCATCGCTAAAATATTGTCAAGTTACTCTATCATTCCTTTTTTCAATCTTTGACACAAAAACCCTCTCCATGTTGTTAACCAGGTAAAGACTGCTTGTGCCTGATCCAGCAGGGAGAGGGTTAACTGAAGTAAGGCAGAGGCGGTATTGCATAAGATTAATAGTTGTCATGGTACGTGAACACTGTCAAGATTGTAATCATCAATGTCTACAATACGACATGAAGTTATTTCATTAACTACACATTTGTATAAACTCGCATATATTATGAGCCTAACAATAGGAATTCAGGACAACTTACAATATTTGTATCAATTGTGGTTCATTACAAACAGCAACCAATTCTACAATTACAACGCTAAATTATTGTTGTGCGGTATCAAAAATATTCCATAGATCACATTTCAGTACGCCAGTAGCCCCGGATCAACATTAACTATGCGCCAGGGCCAGTATTCTCGAAACTTCATAAATACTAAAAATTTGCCTAACTGGTTTTCTGCTTATGTTAATTTTTAAGAGATTTTTTCTCGCTAAGAAATTCTTAGTTAAGAAGTTTCGAGAATACGGCCCCAGATTTCCATAGCTTTCCAAACGTAATATCGAGAAACTGATGCTCTATTTACATGTTGATGATTGCACTTGCATAATTCACATAAGTTTGTAGACACATTCGCAATAGGAAAATATACAATTCGTCCAGCAAAGAGCATGTACAAGGATCACACATGTTCTAACATCGTAGTCAAGGAATCACATGTTTACGTAGCACTTTTGTGATGGTGGTTAAACCAATGTACATTAGAATATTGTTAACATACATCTTTGTCAAACCTGATTTGAAATAGATAGACAATACCATTTAAAAAAAAAAGATAAGACAATAAAACAAATTACCATATCACACAGTTGCGGGGGGAAAATAATCACCTCTAATGTGTATTTATTATAACTTATGATTACTCATATAAATATGTTATGTTACATTGTATAACAAAAACTTTCTTTTAGTTCAGTTATGTTTATGCTGTGATTCAATTATGAATTTTAAAAATAGTACAGTATGCCAGGATACTATCTGAAATGAGATTTGACAAATTGATGGTGTACACAATATACAAATCAGACCAGTATACAGACAATAAGTCAATGTGACCTATCCATTTTTAGTATCTCCACAATAATGGGTATTATCTTTTGCATCCAGTACTATTATGATCCAATATCATCATGAACATACCCATGCTGAATAATTCCAAGAGATACATCTTACCACACACATATACAAGGTTTCTCAGAAAAGGTATTATCTGCCCCTCAGATCTTTGCATAGACCAATCATTTTTTTTATATCTCAGGCCACTCAGTTAAATGGAAGTGAATACTCAATATCAGGATAAATAACATTTCTTTGTATTTTCATTCAATGATTTACGTCGCTGCGGGAATATTTCATCCATACGTGACGACGATAAATAACATGACCCAGGCTTGGCGCAAAGCATGCAAATTCTTGGTATTAGATTTATGAAAATATTTTTTTACAAATGGGAGATTCTTAAAAAAAAAATCCAAGGGCAGGTAACTACCTAAATAGAACCAAAGAAATGTGTAAAATGTGCATGTAAGTATTTAGTTTAGAGATGTACATACCGGAGACATAACGTTGTATACAAGTACAGGATTACTTTTACTAATTCCATATTATGCGAATTGGTAATGCAGTGAACTAGGATACATGTATTCCATTTTCTAAATCAGTCATCTTAAAACTACTGCAACACATCTTTTGGGAATTATATATGCTGGTATATGCAAATTTGGTTTTGAAATGGATATGTCAAATGTCCTTTTATTTTAGTATGGTTTTTTTATAGATTTTCTGTAGGAACATGACAAGTTCTAAATGCATCCATTTAAATATTTATTGAAATACAAAGCACACTTGTTAAAATAATATTATATTATTTGTATTATATGTGTTCAAAAATCTCTGTTGCAAGTGCTCATTTCTTGAATGAATGAAATCTACACATATTCAACAATCACTTGGATTGACTGTACATTTACTATTCTATTAGTATTACTATATTTCCCAAAAAGTGTGATATACTAGTAGTACTTTAGATAGTTTTTAGGGATTGTAAGAAATGAAATATTCCGCCGTTTATACACTAGAACAATAATAACATTTAGTACGAGACAGTTATCAAAGAATTGAGTAAGATTTTACATTTCTCTATAAATTAAATAATTAATTGATTATGCAGTTTTCAACCCATTAAATAAAAAGAAATTAAATAAAAATAGGTTTATTTGGGAGCATCAACAAATTATGCATTTCCTAACAACCAATCTATACATTTTCTATGTGAACAATTATGGTCATATTCATATATATAGATATATATATAAAGGGTTTTCTTGTTTGGCACCATGTTTTTCATAAAGTATTACAAACATCTATTCTAACAAAGATACTATAATAGTTTTGATTCTTGAAAATAACAACTACATAACTTACTAGTAATTAAATAGACTTTTACAATCAATGTTAATTGACATTGCTGTGTTACTTTCATTTATAACAAAACGAATTTATATACTACATAATGATGATAATATTAACACAATCTTGGTCAGCTGGTAGGAAGGAAAACATGGTATTGTTGTAGTAAGTAGTCATCTACTTCATTCATAATCACAAAGGGTTGTATTCTATAACATGTCAGATGTTCAATAACAACAATAGTATTAAAGATAGATAAAAGTCTGTAGAACATTTACTTACGTACGGTAACTAATTCGATCAGCTTTGCAATCAGCCAAGTAAACTTTTGTAATAAACAATCTAACAAATGCACTCAAAATGGTGTGGTTGTTTGTATATTATGCAAATAAACTGTAACAATATTCATCAATAAAATCAAATCATTTTGAACATTCAAGTAATAACATATTTCTATCATTCATATGCTAACCCTGAATAACATTCCCATACCCCCTTCTCAATGCGAACAAAATTTAATTATTAATGTCCTGCTCAGTATTTAGTCAATCAAACCAATTTGTTGACTTCAATGTACTCAAATTTCAGTTACTTTAATTAGCTCAAAACCTAAATGTGTTTAGATGGTAAGCGTTTCATGAGACCTATGTTCCATAACTGTCTAATAAGGAAACTTCCTATGTAGACAGGTGCTAAGATTTCCATAAAACAAAAACAGTCAGTGCGAAAAATTGTGATTAGCAGATTTGATTGAAGTAATGTTTTACGTCGCGGCGGGAATATCTCACCCATAGGCGACGACGTGTAGAACCTTAGCACATGTCTACATGGCAAGTTGCCTTATGAGACAGTTACGTAACTGCATGTCTCATGAGAAAGTCTTACCGTCTAAACACCCCTTGTGACTATCGAGAAGAGGGAATTTCCTTGCAAGATAATTCATTCCGTAGTCTTACTACTTGTATATAACAAACATTTCCTAAATCCATAGTATCACATGAATGTTTATCACTCGCATTAGGAAAAGTCTCATCTTTGATGACAGTTGGGCTGGAGATGTGGCTTTAGCTTGCATTTTAATGTCATGATCAAGCAGATAACTTATTCCAGAAGATTAATAGTGCATACTTTACTTCAAACACCGAACTGCGATTGTCGTTGTTATATACATTTATAAGACAATGTTATGGGCCCGGTTGTATGAAAGTGCCATTAACTAATGACATCATTAGCCATTATTCCTGCATTTTACTTTCAATGCTAACGTAATGCTGCATTAGGTGATGAACGTTTAATGACACGTTAGTGGAGCCTTAACCCTCTCCATGCTGAAGGCAACCGGAGAAGCCCTAAATGGCTGTACCTGTGCATAATCCAGAAGGGAGAGGGTTAAGCGTTTAATACACCGGGCCCAGCTCACTAAACAGTCTCTTCTATACATTACAGTCCATTTCAAGTTTTCATGATTATAAAAGTTTACATATCTAACTCCCTGAATTCAATTCTCAATAATTGATTTTTCACTCACTTATGTTTATATACAAATTTTGAATATATATTAATGAAGCTATGAGCATTCACCTTTGCGATATTTTTATTACAGAATTTTGACAACCACAGGTTAAGGCGATGATGAGAATAATGCTATATAGTTGCGACTTTATGCAGCAGTTTAAAACGCTGGTAATATCATTTTCACCAATGACAGAGATAGATGCAAATGTTGACCAATCACAGCCAAGTTTACATGAATCATTGGCTGTGATTGGAGAATGAATGAGACAGCACAGATGGACTTGGAGCAGCCAATGGGATTCTCCTGGTCTGGAAACTGGCCCAATGGAATACTTCCACAAGTTTTATATTCTCCTACAAGAATCGTGTTTCACCGATGAGTTTCCATTTGAAAATATGTTATAATCAATAACCTAGACCAACTATTGTCCTGAACACATTCTAATACCGGGAATACTTTGCCAAGAGTTCCGTCAACGTTGTCGTATTCCACAAGACACTTTTCTCTTGTCAGCAGCATAGCCTTCCAGGTGAAACATCTTCGGGCACAGGTATAAAAATTGACGTGGTTTCCATGACGAAAAGTGTGGCAAAAAGTTAACATAGGCAGAAATGTGTTCATGGTAGATTAACCCTTGCACAATGCTTTCAATGAATTCCGTTCCTTATGACCCTGCGAGTTCAGTGCAAAAAAATACGGACCCTCAAGGTCATTTTTTCACGATCACAGTATGACAATGAATACCACTAGAGATTTCCTGGCGTCTGTACATGTAGGATATCCCCATCACAGGCTGCACAGAGTTGTTTGAATAATCTCCCTTTGCATGGGGAGACCACTCTCAACAGTTGCTTGAATCATCTTCCTTTGCATATCGAGGAGGTCAATATCCCAATGGTTGCAATATTGAATCATCTCCCTTTGCATGGGGAGACCACTCCCAACAGCGGTTGCTGGAATCATTTTCCTTTGCATTGGAGGGGGGGCCATATCCCAAGTTGATTGAATCATCTCCCTTTCCATGGGGAGACCACTGGCAACAGCAGCTCCTATAATATTGTCTCCCTTTCCATGGGGAGGCGACTCCCAACAGAGATCCACTGCCTGCAGTGTTGGTTTCAGGTTATAATGCATAGATGTTAAATAACAATGCTTTTAACACTCGGTCGGTGTTTTCTTTTGGATTTGCTGAGAATCACACCACTATACACTGTTTGCACAATATAAGGCATGTGAGCACACCGCATTATGTGGAGTCAGTGGCAATTTACAGCTTTGTACATCCACTGTCACCCGCCATACCTATATTTTCCCCCATTTTGTAAATATCCTGTGGGCAAAATGCTTGAAAGACGTGTCACAATGTTGGTTTACTCCGGCAAACCAACGCCACATGCTATGCCATATCTCGAAGAAATCGATGCAATAATAAGTCCTCAGCTGACGGTCGATCTGACGATTTCTTGTTGAATATTAATATTAGAAAGTCACGTGCCACAGTGGACACTTCTTGTGGAAGGTCGTATTTGGGAAATTTGCATGTGGCAATCTGAAACATTGCGGCGAAAGGTTCATATTCTCCAAACGGTGGTCTTGTGGTGAGCATTTCCACGATGGTGCACGCTATGCTCCTGAAACAGAAGAAAAGTCCACCATGAGAATAGATTTTTAACTTCTTGAAAATGCCTACAATTGAATTCTAACCACACAATTTTAAAAGCATGACAACAATTTTTTTATTTCTGCCTAAACTTTGTCAAATGTTGTCTACTCAATTTAACAGAAACATGATCACCCAAGGGAACGAATAGTTTTAGAAAGCACATATGACATCTGCATGGCACAACACCAGCAGTTTAAATAATGTTCTTGCCAAAAGTACTATTATGTTACTATCATTGGGACTAGTGCTTCAAAAAGTTGAAAGTAGTTCATTTTAACTAACTGCGGAGATGCCTTCAGAGCTGGACTAAGATGGCCGACACTAATCGTGTTTCTATTACTCACCAGACATCGGCCTTTCTGCCGTATCCCTCGCCATTGATGACCTCAGGCGCCATCCAGTGAGGGGTTCCCACGGCAGACTTGAGACCAGTGGCAGTGCATATCGTCTGCAGACGCTTGGACGCACCGAAATCGCCAAGCTTCACGTTTCCAACCGTGTCTCTCAAGATATTCGCAGCTGAGAAGAGAAAAGAAATAAAATATTATAACAGCTCTGTAGCCTACCTGGTAGTTTTGTTCGTCAAGATGGCGAAATTTCTAAACATCAAACATTTTAATATTTGTTGATAATACCAGTGTTCGAAATAGAACACATCTGCATGCCCGCGATGGGTTTGTTACGGCGGTAATTAAACAATTTATTTCTCAACATCATAGCGACAATATTTCATCCATACACAACAAAACAGTTTCAGCGACAGCAGGACATATTTATGTCTTGTACGTTACCTTTAATATCTCTGTGTACAATGACATTCTTATGCAGGTAGGCCAGTCCCTCTAGGACCTGCCGCATGTACTTCTTTACCAGTATCTCCTTCAGTGCTCCATAGTCGTTGATGTGATCCTTCACGGACCCCTAAACAAGAAGACATTACAATGAAACCATTTGGTTCCCCTCCAAAAAAAATCATAAGGAATCCCATTAAAATCAACTCGATCAGATCCAAAATGAATACGATGTCACACTGAAGTCGTTAGGTAAACAAATTATGAATCCAGTTCATTAACATCAACTGAAAGAACTTCCAAACAATATTAGCATAATCCCCTCAATACATCAGCAAATTACACCAAGACTCAAATATGAATACATATTTTCTTAAATGCCTAAAGCTGGCGTTTGATGTAATACACATGTCTTAGTATGACATTCCTAAAATGTAATGAATTCAATGTCAGTTATCAGTATTTCTCAGGTGACGAAATTTGAATGTCATCCATGTATATCAAAGCCATAATCTCAAAAATTATGTTTTACTTTTTTTTTTCTATTGGAGTTTAGAGCCACTTTCAGGATTATTTCACTTACTGTAAATCATGAAATTAACGCGAGCGAGCAGAATATTAATGCGAATAATGCGACCGCAGCATCGACGCATTTAATTGCTGCGCGTTAACGGTAAGACTGGTGAACAAACATGGCCGTTCGCATTTTATTGGTGTCGCATTTACGTCTAAAATCTAGAGGTAGCATTAAATTAGCGACGCATTAATTTCATGATTTACAGTATATGGAACAGTGTAATGCATTGAGAGAGAAGTGCAGCTACAGAATGGGTCGGTGTAACGCTGCGTACCCCTGGCATGAGCTCGAGGAATATGGAGAGGACTTTCTGGTCCTGCTGACAGCCGTAGTACTGGACGATGCGCTCGTGCTGGAAGTTCCTCAGCAGCTGAAGCTCGTTCTCCAGCGCTCGCACCTCCTGTGATCACGAAAACAATTTATTACAAACTCGTCCACTACGATACCATAACCCTCTCGTGAATTGTCTCGTAAACTCAGGGTCAGTTCTTTAATATTTAATATTATTTAAGCTTTTCAAAGTCAAATTACTTTTATTGCATTGTGGTATATTCTTTTAGGATTAATTTAACTCTTGACTTATTATTGTAGAGCCATATAATATGGGAGTATTACAAATACAACTTATAGTATAGTTGATCAAGGAATTTGCTTTTGAAATCTGTGCAACATTAGACTCTTGTATATGAACTAGCTCTTCAACAGAACAGCTTTCTATAAGAGATACAAGAACTTCCTGCAAGAGATACAAGAGCTTCCCATAAGAGGTATAAGAGGTACAAGAGCTTTCTATGAGGTACAAGAGCTTCCTGCAATAGATACAAGAGCTTCCTATGAGGTACAAGAGCTTCCTGGAATAGATACAAGAGCTTCCTATGAGGTACAAGAGCTTCCTGCAATAGATACAAGAGCTTCCTATGAGGTACAAGAGCTTCCTGCAATAGATACAAGAGCTTCCTGCAAGTCTCATGAAGTAGTGACTGACCTTGGACGTTTCTGCGTTGAGGTTGCCCAGCTGGACTTGTTTGACGGCCAGCTCGGTGCAGGAGTCCTCGTCGTAGCACACGTACACCTCCCCGAATGCCCCCACCCCCAGCTGCTTCCCTCTCCGCCAGTTAGACGGCGCTCTCGGAGCTGTGGAGTAATAATTACGTGAATAAAATCTTAATCAGAAAAGTTTCATAACCTCGCTCGGGCCTGTGCACAGGGGAAGGATGGCATGTATACAGTGAGTGAATGAATATGGAGTTTAATGTCGCTGCGGCAATCTTTCACCCATTTGCAATGAGCATGTAATGTATAGAGGAAGGCATGTAGACACTCACACTTTGATAACTGGAGACCAAAAGAAACTGTATAGAGGAAGGCATGTAGACACTCACACTTTGATAACTGGAGACCATAGAAACTGTATAGAGGAAGGCATGTAGACACTCACACTTTGATAACTGGAGACCATAGAAACTGTACATGGACGGTGACTCGTCGCCGTCCTGAGGCAAACCGCTGCTGCTGCTGCTCCTACTGCTAGTGCTGGCAGTGCCCTCGCTACTCCGCGACATCATCGACCGCAGCGACATGGCGTCGTAGCCGGTGTCTCTGGGGTGGTAGGTGGAGCGAGGAAATGTCTTGTTACCTGAAACTGAAAAAAATGCAGATTTGTTGATTTATTTTATCACGATGATGTAACGATTTAGTGTGTGTACAATACAACGAGCCGAATAAGAAACACTGGCACCATTTTCTCTTCATATTCAAGTCTGTCGAAGAAACTGGACGTTGGAATAGAGACTCACCTTCCACATTGGAATGATTAATAGCATCACATCCTCTGGGGAAAGTTCCGAATCGGTGACCTGCAATAGTACAAATAGACCTTGATTACAAATCTCTTCCTCAGTCCATAACTATTCATAACATTACACACAGATTATGCATACAAGAAAAGGTTCTAAATTGAGATTCAAACCAGGCTTGGCAACAGACAATTACGATTTCAGCAAGAAAACAAGCCCAGACAAATACATAGACGACTGGACAAATAAATCAGCAGATTTCCACGGATCCACGGAATATAGCTATGCCTGTAAAACTTGGTTTGAGGGTAGAGGTTTTCGTGGTTCTTACCATTAACGGTTTCATCTTTGGCACTATCTGACAGGACACTTCTCCGCGAGTCCCTCCTGGCTCTCATTGGAAATGTCTCGCCACTCCTCATTGAAAACAATTCGTGGCTTCGTGGATACGATTCACCACTGCTGCAAAACAGTGGATCATGTCATTACTGAAACCTCCAACAGACATCGATGTCATTTATTAACACATTATTTCTATTTATTTATTTATTTTTAATTGGGGTTTAGTCGCTTTCTAGAATCTTTCACTAATATCACGACTTGTCAGTTTATGGCAGGAAGAAACCCGCAAAATCCACAGCGCTGAATGTTGCAGTAAACCTGCAAGCACCGGCTGGTACTGACAAGACCAAGGATGATAACTGTAGTCATTTTACAGACAGTGCATTCTATCAATATTTGCATCCGAAGTTCCAAAGTTCCACCACTGCGATACCACCAACAGTACTAGGACATGTGAACATCTCTACAGTGATACAGCACGAACACGACCACACACAGCTCAGCTTTATGTTCACTCATCTAGGTAGTGCTCCTTTCTAATGTCCAGTACATGTTCAGTACATGTCTAGTACATGTTCTGTTCTTTAGAATGGAGTGAG
>JAVCKZ010056646.1:0-16392 GCA_034780755.1 Lepetodrilus elevatus | reverse complement strand
CGCGTGTTGGTTTTCGATGTTCGAAACCCCGTTCTCGTGTCGTGTCAACTCGAGAACGTGGTTGCGAATACGCCCAGGGAGGCAAGATGTGTCTGTGAATCACTGTCTGCCTGAAGACTTATAATCATCGTCTGTTTACAAGTCACTGTCTGTCCATCACTTATATTTATCTGTGAATCATTTTATACTATGAAGCAACGTCTATCTAAATCATTCCCTGTCTATGCACATGACTTTGAATAATTATAATAAAATATCATATCATCTATATATAACTATTATTAAGCTACTTTATTTAGATAATATGAAGAGTTGAGTGGTCACATCACAATTACCATACACACAGCATCTGTTTCTACTTGTACAAGTTGTAGCCTAGGTACTTGTATGTAATTATTTCTGTCGATCTAATCGTAATGTGTATCGTATTTCTCATCAGGATTAACAAAGACACCCATTGACGGGGCGACCACGTTGATTAATACTGCTGTCAATCCTGAACTGGAAGGGAAGTCTGATGTATATTACATAGACTGTAAACCCGGTAGGATCAACACGTGTGCAAGGTAAATTACCTTAAAGAATCACTTGTACTTCCGACATACACGTACGTTTCTACTCTATGCTCAAGTCAATGCATGCTAATATAACAGTGATAGGAGTGAAATAATCTTAAAAGCGACTCTAAACTCCAATTCAAAAATAAATATATAGATAAAATAAAATAAAATAAAATAAATATGCATCAGTTCCAGGAAATTCCTAAATGAGAAGACGAGGTGTTCTCTTTTGATAGTCTTCTATATAGATCTATTCATATATAGATAGTATTCATATAGATCTACATGCTGTATTTTACCATTATTTGCTGAAAGAGAATACACTTATACCATTGTCGATGTTTCTATACTCTACCAATTGTCCAAAGCCAAAGACAAGTACGGGATGTATATTTCATGGAATGGTCATATAATTTACTGAAATCAGAACGTAAGCGTTTGTGTGTTGATGTTTAACCCAGGAGCGAGGAGTACCAGGAACAAGTGTGGACATACTCGCTGGAGTGTCTGAAGACGTACATCACTGATGACGTCCGGGAGAAGCTGGAACTGACGGTAGACAGATGACCTCGAGGACAGCCAACTGCGGGTTACTTTGTGAAACTGCCGATCAAATAGTGCAATGTTTGTGGAAATGGGTGTACAGATCTAGAGAGCTGGGTTGTAACCCTATGTGTGTTGAGCAAGTTAATTCCTATTCGTTAACCCTCTTCCCGGGTTCAACAAGGCATTTCCGGTTGGCTTCAGAAGAGAGAATGTTGACCTTTGTTAATGTCGATTGTCTTGCTCAAACATATAATTGCAATGAATGTAATGATGAGATCACATCTAATGATCATGCAATGTACTGATATTCGCCCGACGTATTTCATATTGTAACTGAATTCATGTAATTTTACTATTATAAACTATCTTTATTAATTCATAATAGTCTTATTTTGTGCATTTATGCTCGAACGTGTAAATGGAGAGAGAAAAAACACTCACACACACTTTTATCTCAGTTCTATCTTAATATAACTGAACCTCGGAACTGTGGACATAACATATTTTCCGTAGTCATTCGTATCTCGTGGATTACTCTCAGTCTTATGTAATAACTTACAGAGGAAGCGTCATGAATAACGTCAACTTGCTATTCTTGAAGTAACGTCCCAGGCCCCTGTTCCAAATATTGATTAGATGACCTTACGGTTGTTTTGTGGAGCAGGCCCCGGATTGGCAGAACACGAAGCGTGTTGTACCAGTACACGCAGCCATGTACATGTACATACAATTTAATCCAATTTATCAATTATCAGAGTGTATATTAAATATAAACAATGCGATATTTAGAATTGGGAATAGTTGTATTCAAATTCACAGTTGTGGTACGCTTAGGGCCTGCACGGTAACAAGCCCCTTCAGGTCAAGGTTCATATCCGGTATGTCCCACAACATGATGTATATCAGACTGGGGACCTTCTTATGTTTCTGTCCCCAGTCCTCCTCGTAGTAGTAGCCGTAGACAGTGTCATGGTGAAGCTTCCCGTCCTTGCCTGGCCAATCAACCTGCAGCGGAGCGATGACAACAATGAAGATGCGAACATATTATCACCACGTTTTCCTAAGAGGAATTATTAAATTTATACTTAATACTTTCTAAGTTCATTTCCACCCTCGCCTAGAGTACGCACTCCAGAGGTACCTACTTCCGTTCCTATAACATATCTCACTTCATATGGTACATTCGTGGTACATGAAGTGAGATAGGAACGGAATTAAGTACCCCGCGGGGTACACTGATGTCTCTGAACACGAAGACAACGGTTTCAGTTGGATTATCTTCAGAGACCATTGGCATTTACTTTCAAGCTTCTGAAGTAATCACTTCCATAGCAAAACGCATAGGCCTACATTTAAAGTCGTAACTAGCTGTTTCTGTTATAAAAGATAATATTATACTCACATGGAAAGCTTGAGTTTCCCCGTCGAGATTGTACCCAATCACAACCACCGAGACATTATCACTTGAATGGAATGAACAGTTGGCGATTATTGGACGAGAGATGTCGTGCCGTATGTCAGATTCCAAACTGGTTTTATATTGATTTGTAGTACATAAGAAGTCAGAATCCCATGCAAATGATATTATTTTCTGAGAAGTCGCTCCAGCAGCAGTTAGAGCACGGTCTATGCGAGACTTTGATGTTCTGTCCAGAAGTTCAGCCATACCGGAAGCAGCGGGGTCGACCGGAAGGCAGGGGTCACTCCTCAGATATTCGAAAGCTTCGATGCTTAGCCAATATTCGAAGTTGATATCTTCCTCAAAAGCCCGGTCCTTAACTTCGCCCAACGTTTTGAATAGCTGTGAACACAGTGTAATTACAAATCTATATTTAAATGTAGTATATATACAGTATAGGAGAGTATGCCGTTGCATTCAGTCTATTGCCGAAGATTCATAGTGCGAACGAACATCTATGTACAGCATACAATACGCACACAATCACATTTAATTTTGCATTGTCGGAAGGCGCTAGTCGTGTATTTTGGCCCCTGCCATGGAGCGCTAAGACTATTTTTTTAGGTAGAAAGACGATACCAGGTATATGAATTTACATTGCATTTTTAGATCCAAATCAATATCTCGTGAAATCAAAAGTACTGTCCGTCAATATTAGCCCGTTACACTCTCTCCGTCAACATTAGCCCGTTACACTCTCTCCGTCAATATTAGCCCGTTACACTCTCTCCGTCAATGCCCTCTTACAAGTCATGTTTAACTTTGCTCAGGCTAACGTAGAGAGTGATCGCTATCACAGTACCTCTTGGTTGCTTGCTGTGAAGGTCTCCCTGTAAGTGATGTTGGGCCTGAGGCTGGGATTCAAGTAGTGGATGATATCATCGAGCGTCGGGTCACCTGTCACCACGGGAGAGTCTTCCTGACCCGGCCAGTAGTAGCAGCCTTGACCTTCGCCTCGACCCTCGTGCACCGCCACCACGTCCACCGCCGACGTCCGCACAATCTTCACGAACCCAGACACGTGCTGCGCTATGGTTGCGTTGAGTTGTGATCTATTGAGGTCCACGTGGGATGATATTGCCAAACTCTTGTTCACGGCATGGACCATCCTGCCAAGGTTCCTATACAGTTGAATGTATTCAGCGTCGACTTGGGCCAAACACGTCTCATCAGATGAATAGTATCCACGGATTACGTCATGCGGTGTGGATGCGGAACTGTCAAATGCTGTTCCGAACTGGAGACTGTCGGGCAGCATTATCTTGCTGTACCGGACACTGTGCTCGTGTAGCACCCTCGAGACGAAGGCATTAGAACCTGGTCGAAGCCTTGGTGGACGTAGTCTTTAGGAGCCGACGGTAAGCCCAGGTACACGGACATGTTGTTGGCGGCGGAAGTGCGCACCAGAAGCTCGTGTGGGTCCGTGCCTGCAAAGGACGTGAACAGCACCACCACTGACGATCCATTAGGAAAGTGGCAGGGGTCACTATACAACATTAAACAGTGTGGTACCGGATATTCTAACATGGAAATAATACTGGCAGTGATAGTTCTACTGTATATGCGTCTGAATGTAGTATAGGTAAGGCACGTCCAAAACCATGCTATACTCGGATACTATAATAGTACTTGATAGGTGATGTTCCATTGACAGTCTTGGACGCACATTCTGGACAGGGAGCTGCTCCTTTCTAGCTGTACTTTCTGTCCGAAGCATGAGCAGTTACACTGCGGTGTTGATCCTTGGTAACTGAACAGCTAGAAAGGAGCAATCTCCTGTCCAGAATGTGCGTCCAAGATTGTCAATGGAACACCATCATAGTGTTGAGATGTTACCGAATCCGACAGTTTACGATAACCTGTAGGGCCTACTATATATATTCATTCCGAAAACCATGTTACATAAATTATACAGAATTAATGTCATCATAATTCATGACTATGATCCATCGACCCTATAGTAGGTATATTGACGGTGTATAGAATACATACCTCTGGTTGGATGTTGGCAGCACCAGTCTATAGTAAATTCTCGAACTGTTAATTTTTCTAACAAAGTTCTGACACAGCATGATATCATCGCTGAACCCTTCTTCATACTGATACGTGACAAACGCCGATACTTTGAGACCAAGGGCAGACAATTCTTTCGGAGCTTCGTCAAAACACTTGATTCCAGTGGTTCCAGTGCTGCTGTTTGAACTGCCACACCAGACAAAGTTGACGTCTCTCGCCAGGTCATCTCGCGACCTACGAACGACAGGTGGCGCTCTCTGCCATACGGTGTCGCCGCCTATGACCTTGAACTGATTCAAGGTCGCGTTCCACTCTCTGGCGGAATAGCGGTCTCTGAACCACGATGCTGTTATAGGATACACCGGTCCGAATGGCGCGGCCGAGGACGACACAATTACTGCGCAGAAAATCTGCATTTTCAAGTACATCTTTACGTGAAAGTCTTAGAGAATGTCTCCAAATGTGTCTATATTAACTATTTTCAGAGTGCATAGACGTCCGGCCGAGAAGAAATTAAGTTGTCTCTGATTAGGATACGAATAAGAACGATGATAAAGCGTGGTGATATCACGTGATGACGGTCCAGGATTGTGAAGATAATTGCTCTTTGAAATGGTATCTAACTTAACATTCTCTATTTATTAATAGCCTTATATTATAATAGGCCTACTTAGACACTGCTCTTCATAATACGTACACCGCTCTAGACTTCATCCTCGAAACACAGATCATTATTCCTACATTTGACGGATGTTTAGTAGACATAATGGTCTGTATTTCAAGGATGCCTACACTTGTACAACCAGCACACACCCCGTGGATGATACTAGTATTCGATTGTCACTTTTAAAAAATAAGGATGTAATAGTTGAATTGTGTTACGTTTATTATATGTATGATTTGTAGTACATGATTTGACGCAGTAAGATATTTGTAATATATTATATAGCAGAACATTCATATCAGGGATATGATCAATTGTGCTTGTCATGATTCAGTTTGGTGTTAATGTCTATTTATAATCACCCGGCACTATTACATACGAGCGTTAGTTTATATTTACATATTTACTTTACACCATGAATATATAGGGTAATTTATTGTCCAAGTTTTTAGATTCGGCAGCAGCAACGATGATTACATGTAGGCCTACATCTCCTTAATATTTTAATTGTTCACTTTTAATTGGATGGCCCCAGTATAATGATTACCAACTCGCTCATCCTCTGAAATAAAGTTGCCATAATTGCCTGTAAGTTTAATATCCATGAAGACGGCAACGGCCATGAGTTTCAGAGGATGACTCAAGACTATGATTAAAATAATGCCCTGTGCTAATACATGTATTATACCTATTGAGATCCAATTTGCATATGGCTGCCTGTTAGTGTCGGTACGATAAAAGAAAACACTGCCAGGACATCGATATTGGATATCGTGATGAAATGCAACGATTGAGGTGAGGAGTTGGTCAGGTGACAGGGGAATATGCGCCATAATGTTATGTCTGCGACGTAACTTCCTATTTTTTTATCACTTCCTCCAGCGTATGCCAGCGCGCGATTGGTCGGAGCGGACGGGCCAGCATGTCGATCCAATGCTGTCGCCCCGGGCCCGTGGCGCTGCTACCGAGCACGACGCGGCCGATAGGATCAGAGATGCAGAACCTGTCGTAATCGACCACCGTCAGCTTTAATGTCACGTCCTAAATGGAAAAAAAAAGAGTAGCATTAGATGTGCATGTATTGACAGCGCTTACAAATTATGATATTAGTTATTGTTATCATGCTATGTGATGATCGTGCATGGTTCTTATCCTGTTGCACGACGCTCTTGTAGCGCTACAATAGTTGTAACTGGGCTCCCGCCACAATAGAAAGCGTTGACGTTACATTAGTTGTAGCCTACAAGAGCGTCGTGCAACGGGCACCTTAGCTGAATTTCACGGCAACAACCACGGCGATTTACATTCTCAGATAGAATCTTATCATTTATCTATATCCTTGCACACCAAAAGCCAAATTCGCAACGACAAATTTCGATACAATCTTTTATTGTCGCCGCTGATTGGCGCGGCGATATTTCGCCCTCCTTTGGGAGGACATGATGAAAAAAAAACCGTGAACAGATTGTGGATAGCAGTACCTATGTATTCCATATCGTAGTTTGATTCTAGTCAATGCTTATGCATTTTATCCGTTGCAGTTTTGACCACACATTCTGGAATGCATATATTTCTAAAATGTAACGTTTGGAACAATGCTGTATTTAGAGTTGGATTTATTCAAGTAGTTTACCTTATTTATGATAACGTTGACTGTACTGATCCCAAGTCCACAGAACAATCGTAGCACTAAGAGAGTTGTATAGTACCTCCAGGTCATTATTTAAAAAATATATATATGTATTTTTATTTTATTTATTTTTTCTTAATGTACTTTTATTTAAAATATATTCTGTCCCAAAAAAGATTTAAAAAATCAACAAATATTTTTTTAAATAAAAATCGCCATCTTATATATGCCGTCGATGGCGATTTTTATTTTAACGTATCGCAAATACCGTAAAACTCTCGTAGCGCTACGATCGTTCTGTGGATCGGGGGGTCATAACTGTACGTTCTTAACAGTATGGAAACAATAGGTTTATATCACGAACACAGGCATGGGTATTCCTCTGATGCAGTTATCTCAGAAATGCATTTGAAGTTGCATTTGTTGCAGTATACTCTTGCTAAAAATGGTTGTCATTTCTGAACTATTCGCTATTGTTGGTCATTGTTTTACTTAAGGGAAGACAGACAGTCGTGTTCTTCAGATTACTTCTTTTCCGTGATAATAATCTCCTGCACACCACCGGTTACCTGACACAATTTAAGTTTTAGTAGCATTGGAAAATTATGTATTAGTGACAACCATTAGTAGCAAGGAAAATACAGATTCAGTCATATTTTACTTAAGTGAACAAATTAAGGAAACAGTGGAAATTGTGTATTTCAGATCAGACTTATTTTGAAAGCACGACTGTGTTAAATATAGTTCTTAGTGGAACTTCTTGATGAACATTTAATTTCCCACATAATCAGGCATATTTACGCTGTTCTTGAAAACATTATATTATTATGTTCTACTTTGGACAATGTAGATCCTTAGACAATGCCACACCCCTATTGGGCATCTCCGTTTGTGTTGTGTGTGTGTGTGTGTGTGTGTGTGTGTGTGCGTGTGTGTGTGTGTGTGTGTGTCTCTCTCTCTCTCTCCCTGTATGTTAGTGTACTAGTAATAGTTAATGGTGAAAATCCAATGCACAGAGACTACGATAACAAAGAACGCCCAGTGACACACAAAACAGAGAGATTGCGGTAAGCACTTTTATGTTGACGTTATTTACATAATAGTCTGCTCAGAGGGCTGGTGGTATAGTCATCGATACACGTGAAATGTCACGGAACCACGTGTAGTTTCACGGAATCACGTGTAGTTACACGGGAAAACGCGTGCATTTTCACGGAAACACGTGCATTTTCATGGTATCACATGTAGCTTCACGGTATCACGTGCAATTTCACGGCATCACGTGCAGTTTCACGGTATCACATGCAGTTGCACGGAAACGTATGCAGATTCATGGTATCACGTGCAGTTGCGCGGGAAAACATGTGAAAACAGAAACGTGCACTTTCACTGTATCACGTGCAGTTGCATGGACACGTGCATGTTCACGGAAACACGTGAAATTTCACGGTATACACACATACATATACATATCCATCGACCAATGTTCATGAAATATCAATAAATACACGCATGGTGATCACGTTTCACAAATATACGATAACCTTAGAGCTGCTAAAGCGTTATATACTCAAATGTTCAGTAGAATCCAATAACCGAGACACATGGTGTGTGTGTGTAGCAAAGCTATAATGTATAAATCTTTGGCCACGAACTTAGATATGTGCAGTTTCTCTTACTTGTCTAGTAATAATAGAATTAATAAAACAGAGGTTTGGAATTATCTTTGGCCACGAACTTAGATATGTGCAGTTTCTCTTAATACTTGTCTAGTAATAATAGAATTAATAAAACAGAGGTTTGGAAATATCTGAGTTGGACTTATAGACATGACAATAACTTTCTAGTTTTTATTATTACAGAAGGAAGAAGTATATTATCGGCTGTATCTAATGAGGAAAGCTGCTATCTCGAATGACTGATAAAAACATAAATACGAGTCTGGGTAGCACTCGTTAGCAATGTAGCCGAGGGTTTAGTTTAAAACGTCGGACGATGTTTGATCCTAATTGTAACCGGGAGCAGGGATATTATAGCGTGTATCCAAGATGGCTTCTTTCATAGACGATTGTTGTTCTGGCCTTTGACTGCTAAGTTTGTATTTAAAGGCATACTATCACATATTATCACTGTATAATGGACAAACAAATTTAAATATGAGATTACTACGTATAAAAGTTGTTATTTACCGATGTTCTTAGTCCCCAGTACTCGATAGTTATATGAATAAAGGGAACGTTCCGCTATTTAACTTGTCTGAATGAATTACAAGCAAATGTAGCCGTTACGCATTATATTCTAGTCGTACCAGTTTCAGTTATGTCCCCTTGCATTGATATAATGAAGCAACTAAAATTACGACCATATTCAGGTTGTCTATCGAGGGGTTGCAGTGGAATCTGCTCTACCATACAGCAGTGGAAAGGATTTTGGAAGAACAAACATGATTTTATGTATGCCAAGTCAGAAATGATCATACATAGCTGTGACAGTATGCCTACGCCAAGGTTGACTATTGACAGCGGCCCTATTGCTCGGAACGCTTACAGCTACAACTGATTGTAATTCCAACTTTAGGGATCCGCTACAAGTGTAACTCTGTTTGCACGGGAGACATTTAACGCTACAGTAGTTTTAGCTAACCACGTTCTCAATAGGCAGAGAAGCTCTGACCGTCATAGTACAACTTGACGCTGTCTTGACGGCAGAGGGTAGCCTCCATCAAAACCGAGGGGCGCGCAGTCTGCCGAGTGCGCTAGCGGTGTAGCTGAAAGATATGGCATTCGCACACAAGGTGGTATCGTTTGATAGAGTGTCCATGTATCTATCTAAAATGCACTTACTTCTAATTTTTTAACGTAGGATGACTGATTAGACTCCTGACGTGGTATCAACAATCACGACATTGAGCGTTGATGTCATGTCGTCTTATGGAGTCCAAACAGTTAAAAGTACGTGCATTTTAGATAGATAAATGAACACTCTATCAAACGATACCAACGTGTTACGTGTGCGCGAATGCATGTCATGTTTTTCAGCTACACCGCTAGCGCACTCGGCAAATTGCGCGCCCCTCTGTTTAGATGGAGGCTACGCTCTGCCGTCAAGACAGCGTCAAGCTGTTCTATGACGGTCAGAGCTTCTCGGACTACGTTCTCAACTATTGCAGCGATAAAAGTAGTGTATGCAGTGGACTTATAGTTGTAGCGGGGTCCTAAACATGTACTTGCAATCAATGATAGCTACAAGAGTATTTGAGCAACGGGGCCCGGGACTTCCGGGTTAATTACCAATACTCGCATAACATTGGAAGTACGTCTAGAAAATTACTATATTCTTTGCAAGAAGTGCCAACATCTGCTGAATAAAATTATCATAAGTGATAGCCTAAACTGATTACTATTTCCATGCGAAGAAATTGATTTAATCAACGTACTAATGATACAGATAAGAAGATTAGCTAGATGACTACATTTTCTAAAGCAAGTAAACGAAGGTATAATTGCACACAGCCTTTGAAAACAGAATAAGACAAACATTCAAAATATATAGTCATTACCATAATACGTAAATAAATATATTATGTGCAAAATCCGATGTGAAAGCCGATCCTCTGTGAACACGTATAAGTAATATCCACTGATAGTGATCCAAATTCTCTCATATCACAATATGAATGTTTAATGGGCATTCTTCCACTTAGAATACATTATATGATCGTCATTGAACAGCGATGGTGAAATGATAATAATAGCGAAATCACAGACGAGTTTTCATTACTTTTCTACCGCAACTAACTGGACTGCATTCCTCCTTGTGGTTGACTAACAATTCCTGTTTGTTCCCGCGTTGAAGACTTTCATCGTTAATCGACGTCCATTGCGGGGAAGCCTCCTTTTGACACATCAGCTGTAAAACCTGTCTGCGAAACTTTTGTCCAGTGGCACAATACAAGAAAAAGTTTATGGAATGGTTGACGTACATCATTAACTCCGCGATTGTTTTCGCTAGATGAAACTGAACGGATGTGTGCGTGCCGACGTTTCCTTGTAAGAAAGCCAGCACTATCAAGGAAATGTTCATCGGAAGCGTCGTAACCAGAAACGTGAACGACACCGTTAACAACATCGCAGTTAGTTTTGTACTTCCTTCGCTGCTCGTCTTCTTCCCTCCGTCTATTTTTCTTCTTTCGATAATACTCCTCATTTGTTCCCGACTGCCGTGGGCCTTTAATACTTGCCGGATAATGAGGATGTTTAAAACTAGAATCGTGATAAACGGAAAGAAGGAATATATGATGGCGTCCACCCAGGGCCATACTTCGACTACGAGGAACTCGTGTCTTTCCGTTGCATCACAATTTACGATGTTCTTCCCGTCCACGGGGGTCTCGACGAGCGAGACAGTCCACAGAAAATGCAAATTGATTGAAAACATGAGACATATGATGAATAAAATCACGCGTCTTGCGCGTTGAATGTTGCACATCTCATTGGCTTTGAACGGATAACACACGACGATGAACCTCTCCACCGTTACGGCCAGAATCAGCCAAACTGAAGTATCGCTGCAAACGTACCCGAGAACAGCAGTTAGCTTGCACAGCCAGTTAGCCTGGTCCTGAATATCCACCCCGGTTAACTCACCGATCCACAGTCGCAACAGCCCTATATACAAAACCAAGGAATCCGCGATAGCAAGCGAGGCCAGATAGAAGTACGTGGAAACTTTCAGCATCGGCCGCCGACGGAGAACTATGAAAGAAAACAGGTTCCCGAAAGTACCAAGCACGATAAGTATGGGTGGCACGTAGAGCAGGAGAAGCTTGTTAATCCGGTGTTCCTGGTACTGCATGATAGGTTCCTCATAGTCCTTGACGTACATGGTGTCGCCGTTGAGAAGAAGGCGTAGTTCGTATTCTCCCTTCACGCCGGCCTGTTGGAAGAGGAGTTGGCGGTCATCTGGCGAGAGCTGCTGAATTAGGTTCAGTACAGCCGTGATATTGACGTTCGCCGCGCCTGCGCTGTCTTGCCCTTGCATTATGCTGGAAGAGTAGAAACAGCTTAATAGATTAAATGGATAGGCATATACATGCATGGATATAGTATTGTTATCAATTATCATTGTTATCAATTAGTGTAGGGTATTATCAACTAGAAAGGTAATCAGTGTATTGTTGTCATTAGAATGTAACCTTTTTTTTTGTTAATTAAGGATTGACTGTCATTTTCTTTACGTTCATCGAGGTATGAACGGAAAAACCGATGTGCAAACTATATGAATGCGCCAAGCGGTTCATACAAAAGTTTGCACATCGGTTTTTACGTTCATACTTCGATGAACGTAAAGACAATGACAGTCAATCCTTATAAATATATTACGTAACAAATTGGTAGAGATTACATTCATGTGATAGTCTGAAATAACAAAAGCGTATATATTTAATCATTTAACTTGCAAACGCAGCGTAATAATATTTGATATTGACATTAGCCACGACCGGTAAACTGTCAATCAAGCACCTGTGGCCTAAGAAAATTTCGTTCATCGAAGTATGAACACAATTTTTGGGGGTCACGTGAACCAGTCAGATTGTCGGATTGACAATAGATTTATTTATTAGAATATGAATATTTTGGAATTTTTAAATTGCTAACATTGTGGAATATCACAAATATAGGAAAATAGTGTTTCCATTAAACGTTAGGTAGGTACTAGTATGTATCTACTATTATCAATGTGCATAGGATCGTATTAGAATGGAACTGTTTTTGTCAATAGAATATGCATACCGGTATTTTGGAATTGGTAACATGTGGAATATCACAAACATATGCAAATAGGGTTTCCAGTTAGCATTAGGACTATATGTACTGTTATCAATTAGCACGTGAATATAAGTATTGTCAGTAAAACATGAATATATTGGTATTCGTAACACATTGAATATTAGAAACATATGAATATATTGTTATCAATTATTAGCATAGGAAAATATTTTGTTATGTATAGCCTGGATATATACTGTTTTCAATATAAATGAATGGTGAATTGTTGTCAATATTAGATTGGTATCAATATTAATTTAGTTTGTTATCAGTAGCACTCAAATGCAGTGCCATAATTTAACATAGGAATATAGTGCTACCAATAGAACATGAATATATCGTTAGCAATAACAGATGGTGTTATTAACAGATTAGGACTACATATAGTGTTATCAATATAAAACACATAGGGGTTATTTTTATTGTTGGTATTTTTTAATAAAACTACATCAAACAAAAATGTAATTACACTTTGAATTGAAATCAGCCATATTAAATTGCATGAAACTGTTCATCCATATTAATTTCACACTACTTTTATTTTCATTAAAAATAGACCAAGAACAGTTTGATAATGGAGTTCATTAGTACGAACAACCATTTTTGATGCACGTAATTGTAGTAAACCGGTATATAAAACTATGCCCACCCAATAACTGATGCCTTCACGTTATAATTACTATTCAGTAAGTCCTCTATATACGGAAAGATTAATAGACCCATTAGATGAAATATCATAAGCCATATAGACAAGTAAATGAGAACTGCTCCATTGTGATAAAGGATGCGTGGGTTATTTATGTCATTCTCGACTACTACAGCCATTTCTACAAGTCGTGGTTTATTTTCCGGTCACACCAAACTGGATGCTTTGTGTTAAAGATAATCTGCCGTGGCGGCTTTTCGTTGTCAACTTTCATGGGTCAGTATCAATAGTTGTACAATGGATTCAATGCCATCAACACTGACATTCAATATACTCCGTGTTCATGTACGGTCATTAATCTCAATGGATATCCGATTTACAACCGTTGTCTGGCACGTTGATTCTGTAATCCGCCACACAATAGAAGTGATCATCAAAGTACTATCTTATCTCGTTTAACCATCTGAAACCCATATGTTATAAGGTTATATGGGTTATATATTATAACATTGTGCCATTTTTAGAAACAGAAAGCTATTATGGAATTAGTATATACATTTATTATATTATATTCTGTTCTGGCCACAAGATTACGAAACATTTTGAGTACGCTTTCATGCTCAAGATCACAATGTACATGGAGTTTTATTACCAAAACGTTGAGCATGGAATCGTATTCAGAAAAGTTACGTAATCTTGGGCCCAGTTCTATCACCCACGTAAATAAAGTGGAGTCTCTCAATAAATAAACATTGTAGTCCCTTTCAATTGTTTCACTCACTAAGGCCTACTTCGGGCGGTTACGCTAGTTTATCCAGGAATTGTCATTGCGCATGTCTAGTTGTTGCTAGACAAGCTTTCGTGCTTCCTGTGCCGTCCTATAGCACGTTCATGACGTCACTCTGGCATTGCTTTCGCGACTTCGCACGAACTCTATAAGCATTGCCCTAGATCCTAGAGAAACCGCCCGAAGTAGGCCAAAGACCCAGAGTACTCTCTTCGAGAACACAAGAACAGCCGTGCTTTCATGGCTTGTCACATGACCGTGAAAGACCGTGAAAGATTTGACTTTGGTATAAGAGGTCAAATTTCAACAACCACCACATTGTGGAAAGATAATATTTATAACATATTTCAAATTTTGCTGTATAAATTGTTCATTTAAGTGTGAATTGTTTATGACATAAAGAGAAATGGGCCGTTGACAGTTATGGTTGTAGAAAACCATATCGACATAGAATCGACCACGATTTTAGGCCGAACTGAGAAGTTTTATGGTGGTTTTGGGGTAATCTGAGTCAGAAACTGTATGATGGCACTCTAGCTGTTATCATTGGGCAACATTTATTTTACCGCCATTTGAAAATACCACTTTGCAGACATCATAACAATAATAATAATAATAATAATTCTATTCATAATTGCGGGTGTTTCGACGTAAAGGATTATTAGCAAAAACAACAAAAGTAAAATAAATCGGAAAATGTCACGTTGTGTAAATAAAGACGACGAAAATAAAATACAATTTTAGTTATGGATACGCCCAACGATTTCTGTGGTCATATAAGTATACCTCAACTCATCCTCGAAACTATGCTTGGTTTGTATCCGTCAAATGACGTCATTTGTTGAGAAAGAATTATGGTTTGTGCTTCGAGGATGGTCTACACTATGCATATGCTCAAGTCATTCCATCCGCAGCATCAAATCACTTACATATTTAAACAGACGAATAGAACTTTTCCACACTCAGCATACCGATTAATTAGCACTATTTAATGACATACCAATACAGTGCTCCCTCGATATAACGCCCTTCGATGCACCGCGGATTCGGATACAACGCTGGGTGTACATGCAAAATCAGCCAGTAACGGCGCAAATTAACGACTCAACGTGCCATTCACTATGCAATCGAATGAAACAGTAATTTTATGAATTGACTGAAACTAAGAGCAGTCAATTTTGGTTAATATACAAGTAGGTGGATTAAAAATAATTATTGTATATTAACATTATGTGTTAGGTCGTACAGTTGTGTAATATGAATCTGTATTAGAAATAACTCTCCGAGATTCTAACAGGAAACCTAGGATATCACTATTTTAATTAAATTGCAATAAATCATTTGTTTGTAATTGTTCAATTTCTAAATGTGAAAACCTTTAATTCAAACTCATTTCCTACTATGTTATTTTAATTTTTTAAACAGAGAATCAATCCTACGCTATTATATATAGTTATGAAGTAAATTGAAATCTTACGAATGATTTGCCGTCCGCTTCAATAATTAACGAGTCGTACGTAAATTATACCTCAACGGATCATGTGTTTTGTAGTAGAACACCGCAAATAAGTTACCAGCTGGTTACTGGTATATTTATTAAATTTGCAATAAAACATTATTATGCAATATACCTCTCTATAGCTAGACTATGTACATGTTAAAAGTATACTAAACATTAAACGGTATGTTGAATATTAAATAAGACGGTACCAATGTTATTAGCACACCTTTACGAGTTGAAACAGGAAGCGCGAGTAGAGATTTTACGACGTTTCACACAATAGTCGGACCCATATTATGGCCCATATTACCACTCTCGAAACGAAGCCCATAATATCTACTTAACAATGCCCGTCAATATCTTGGTATATTATATATATATATATACTGAAAGACTATGAAAACGCACCACTCAGAAAATGGCTCATACTTTAATTTTAAGGAATTCAAAATTGCTGAATGTTATAAATTACAAGTAGCAGAACATTGTAAAGGTAAAAATGAAATAAATGCTACAGTTGTTTAAAAGGATATTTTGTTATGTGTTGACGAATTCATTACTTTATAAAAGACAAATATACGATCAGATTACAAACATGTTTTCATAATGGGAGATAATGGTCTTCGTATACCAACGACTTCTGGAGCTGTGCACATTGATTTCCGGAATCTGTCACGTAAATGAAGCAGCCGTATATGACGGTCTTGGGTTGGCGTTGTAACGCCTTGCACGTCAGGTCTCGGTCGATCCCGGGT
>JAVCKZ010056635.1:12500-16394 GCA_034780755.1 Lepetodrilus elevatus | reverse complement strand
CCGGCTACTAATCTATGTTTGTAACCTTTGAGTTAACTCCAGACATCAGACCAAGGCTGTAAAAACACCAACAACACGTTCTGAACCTTGATCAACAAACCCCAAGCATTGGCAAGAGGGAGGAGGAGGGTGAGAGAGAAGGGTGCAAGAGGTGGGGGGGAGACGGAGCCGACTCACAGCTCACTTAGCAGGTGTAAAGTAGAGACTAACCGCTTCACCCCCTTAGCTGTGACTGTCACACCGCTACCCCCTAGAACTACGACACCACCCGTCCACCCTCACCCCACCGGGCGGAGGTGTCAGGGAGATGCACGGCACGAGGACACACACACACACACTCACGGACAGGCACACGTACTTACGGTCAATCATCTTCGTCAATTACCGCTCCATTACAATGTTACTGGGCTGTCAATGAGTGGCAAGTCAGCGGCGGCAGTAGTAGTAGTACACGCCGTGTGATCACCGACTCGCTCCCAATCGGACTTATCGCAATCAAAAGCTGTTGATGCATGCAATATGACAATAGGTGCCCGAGCTTGGCCGGTGTGCGACTCGGCCCGACAGTCCTGCTATGCTAATTTCCTGACTGGGTCTCCTCTCCTCTGCTGATGCCACAATTAGCTCACAACTAGTGCTGTAGCCTTGCAAACACACACACACACTCACTTGTCGGTCCTTCTCTCTTACTGCTCAATGTGAGAACGGTAATTCTATCCTTATTCCAACCATCAGCTTGTCTCAATCGCTTTGCCCCTGCACCAGTTACCTCCCCCTGGCCGTGGTGTATCAATCAATCGCCTCAGCTGTGACCCTCAAAGCTTCCCTCTCTCTCTGTGTGTGTATATGTGTGTGTGTGTGTGTGTGTCTCTCTCCGCTCGCCCTCCTCCCTCCCCCACCCCTCTGTAGTCAGGGGCCATTCCATTCCAATCATAACCGGGCTCTGGAGCGGTAGTCTTGTCAGGATCCGCCGGCGCTAAAATAGCTGCTACATATAGCCCCTCTGGAGCTTATCAATTAGAGATAAGCTCTATACACACTGTTGCTTTACAATGGAGCCAGTGACATCGTAGATGTGCAAAAGTTATCATTAAGTGGGTGCCGTATTGCAATCAAGGAAATGGGAGGTGCCGGGGTGGGGCTGGGGTGGTTTGCCGGGTGCCGGAGACAACTCTCGGAGCCACCCTGATCCCCGGACTCCCTCGGTATAACGCTGGGGTCTAATCAATCACAATCTTCCTCGCCACAATCATAACATATCATTAGCCATGCATGAAAACAAGATTTGTAGATACCGGTGTTAATACTGTAGAAATCTTGATCAGGTATACGCACACACACAGACACACACAGACACATCTGCTCTACGCTGTAGGCATTGTAAAACCTCTACAGCATTCACACTGATAGGCAGCACTACTTAGTGGCATCATACACATCGGAACGCTGAGCTTTTAATCACTAATAAAAAGTCGTGATCTTTCGTGGCGAAAAAAATAAACGCTGTAAAATTGCCTTCTGAGTAAATGGACATTTAATTTCTTGTCATTATGTACTCCACATAACCATTACCATATCTAGAAATGATTACACCTTTATTTAATTACTGTGATTATCAGGTCATCTGTAAATAACCAAGATGACATGTTACTGTAATACATATAGTGCGTGTAAACAAGCGAGTAATAGGATTTTCATACAAGTAATGATTATATTTTATCCAATTAAAATTGGTAGCGGATGAATTATCTTTTGATGGTGAAAAAAAATAATCAATTTTTAAATTGAAAATTCTAAAGAATAATAAAGTTTATGATATATTTATTAACTTTTATTTGTTGTCATTATATATTTAAAAATCTAGTTAAATTAAATTTATATTTCAATTAAATATCTTATATGTTTTTAAATTCCTAATTCAACTAAAAATATTCATCTTTTGTATACAGTGCTCCCTCGATATAACGCCCTTCGATGAACCACAGATTCGGATACAACGCGGGGTCCATTTAAAAATAATTTTATTTTTTCTTTAATTATAATGCGGGTGGCATGTCATGGACCCAAACTTCAGCATTACATTGAAGGAGCACTGTATAACAAAATACAGTATCTAAAAAACTACAACATACGTTTTAAAGTTCAGAATACCTATAACTTACCATAAAATATCATCGGGCTATATACACGTATATAATATTTTCATAACACAGATGAATAGAAAAGATACACTCAGGAGAGCTTCTAAAAGATCCCGAAGTCTTTAATATTTCAATATGTATTTCTTCTTAAATTACAAACAGCATTAGCCACCGTTACCGAGCTTTGATAGAGAAGCAAAGGTGTATATTTCAAAATACCTCTGAAAATGTCATTAGTGGAAATGACAATTTGAACATGATCAATAATAATTCCGCCAGCCAGCCTGTTGTCTCAAGACTGGAAATCAGATATCTGTAAGAAGTCAGAACAATGAACTTGTTAAATTAACACTGTCGAACTTCAATATTATTTCACTTCCAAAGAGATATATATTTGGTCTAGATTACTGTGGGCCTGACATAAAGATCTGAAAATGTCACGATTTATTACTATGTATATTCATTCCATCAGAGAGATATATAAAATTGATTTTTATTTTATGTTTGTGTCCTAGAACGGTTTCATCTTAATGGTATACACTTTCCTTTTAGATTGATAACTACGCAGGGCATCTCTGGTTGCCGTGTGGTGGGCGACGGTTAATTCAGTGCAAATTCTACTCGGTCGAATTTCATAGATAGCCAATCGACTTAAACTTGCAGCATCAGATCAGACTGACAGCAGATGAACTTAAGAGTTGAATTTCTGAATGGAATCCAATATACATCTGAAGATGTATACTCATCAAAATAAATTAAGAGCCAGCAGACATTGTGAGGGGAAGCTCTCTACCAAATTTCTTCTAAAGTTTCTGCAACTTCTTGAAGTGTACCTGGATCCTGAAGCTGTTTGGAAATTCTTCGTTGTTAAAATTATATTAACCTAAATTTATCCCAAAAGACCCATGGCCCGTAATTAATTTTGTTGATTTTATATCGACCCTAGATACCCAAATCTATTCAGGTTATGCATATCCATTTTGGATATATACTAGGACTGGGTATTGGTCTAACAGTTCTGATAGGATACGCATTGCAATATGATTGATTGATACCTGATAATTATGTATCACATTAACACACATATGAAATTATTAGCTAGAAATTATTACTTTTTCTTCTAACTTTAATTACAAGTACTGATCAAAAGAACAAGTCAGTTGCAAAATTCAAGTACCGTAGCTATGTAAGAAAACAAAAAGTTTGATGCCATTATAAGTGACTAGCTTACTTTGCAATAATCATATAGAAAAATATAGCATACTAAATATATATAGTAAAAGGACATTATCTTCGCATATTGATATGCATATGACCCTGTACTGGCATATTGTACATGTGACAAATACAATACAAATCAGTATATCAGTATATTGATCCAGCCCTAATAAATACCCATATCCTCTCTTGCTTCCTGTATTCACTCTGGACAACCATATCCACTCGGGTTTCCCATATCCGCATAGAGCACCCAAATATCCACTATGGTTACCACTAATGCCACCACTAATTTTACCACTAAGTTTACCTTTAAGGTTATGACTAAGGTTACTTTTAAGGTTATGACTAAGGTTACTTTTAGGGTTACTTTTAAGGTTATGACTAAAGTTACTTTTAAGGTAATGACTAAAGTTACCACTAAGTTTACTTTTAAGGTTACCACTAAGGTTACCATTAAGTTTATTTTTAAGGTTCTGACTAAGGTTACCACTAAGTTTACTTTTAAGGTTATGACTAATGTTACCACTAAGTT
>JAVCKZ010056635.1:0-7500 GCA_034780755.1 Lepetodrilus elevatus | reverse complement strand
ATCACATGTGGTAAAGTTAGTCCCGCGGTCTCACTCGTTCGTATCTGTATCCACTGTGGTGTCTAGCAAGTGAGGCAGATCCTAGGGGCTAAATACGACCACGAAGTATATCTGCCACTAAACGCGAAACGGGGGGAAAACGGGAGGGGTGTGGGGTGTGTGAGAAATGAAGTGAAGTCGGCTACAAGGTGTAAACTTGCTGCTTATAGCCACCAATCCATCACTGCAGCTCAGAAGGGCATAATTCACCATTGAAGATCATGCCTATACCTATGTCAGTTGCTCAGCATTGTAAATCACTATGGTGCCAATTGGTCATTTCAAGTCATTTCTTTAGAAAATGATCACCTTTGCAGCTCATTATGATGACAAATTTGGTCACCATTGATTATTGATTTCCCCAATGTTGTAATGGTTATTATTGAAAAGTCACAATATCAATTTGGTCATCATTGCAAAATCATAATATCAGTTGCAAAATCATAATATCAGTTGGTTATCATTGCAAAGCACAATATCAATTGGTCATAATTGCAAAGCACAATATCAATTTGGTCATCATTGCAAAATCTCAATATCAATTGGTCATCATTGCAAATCACAATATCAATTTGGTCATCATTGCAAAGCACATTATCAATTTGGTCATCATTGCAAATCTCAATATCAATTGGTCATCATTGCAAATCACAATATAAATTGGTCATCATTGCAAATCACAATATCAATTGGACATCATTAAAAAATAAAAAATATCAACTGGTCATCATTGCAAATCACAATAATGGCAATTAGTCATCATTGCAAATTATAACACAAATTAATTTCCAATGCCACTCAATACAAAACAAAATTGAGTAAGTCTACCTAGTGACATTATATATTGCAATTGTTGAAATATTTGTAACATATATTGTAATATTCATAGTAATACATATAGAATGTATTTTAGTTTTTACACATATTACATAAACATGTACATAAACGACAAAAACATGAATTCGTACACAAACAACAATAGATACAATGATGACTGATGTGAAATAACTAAGTTTAGAATACAGAATGTTACGCAGGCAGTGTAAGTGTTCTAAGTTTGTGTACTACACATGCCAAGGTAGAAACGTTTTTCTCGCATCAAGCATAGGTCAAATTACTTTACGTTGGTATACGTGTAAAACATCACATTCTGATAGTCTGATAGCTATAAACAATATCTTAAGGAAGGCTGCTTTGAAATATTCATATCTAACCACGTGCGAAGCCATCAATGCGTTGACAGATAATGTAGTTACTTGTTTACAGGAAGTGATGGGAACATAACCCCTTGTATCCAGCTATTAGTCGCATTAACACTTTCGGGGCAAATAGAGCATACAACATGAGCTCTTAGGGAATGCTAAGTCAGCCGTCGACCTTGTCAGGAACAGCGTGCAGATAGTGATGATGCAACGTCTTTCATTAACCTTTTACCTGCTGTAGGCACCTGCAGATGCCTTAGCCAGTGATTTTATTAAAGGTTAGAAATTGGCAGAACCTTTTCAAGTCAGAAGCCGTTTAATTCTTTTTCTCTAAAACTATTTATTTTAAATTTGGGTTTAGAGCATTTAACATTTAAATTATTTTATTTTTTGGGGGGCTTAGACCCATTTAAAAAATAAATAGGGTTTAGAGCCATTAACAAAATAATTTGGGTTTAGAACCATTATCTTTTATAATTGAGGTTTGCAGATGGGTGGTAGTGTATTGGTAGTAGAAATAATAACTGTAATACTATTTAGAGAGAGTTATAACATTATTGTTCATAATTATTGTTCATAGATTGATAGTATTCCATATTAATATTTGAAATACTAGACCATTGTGTGCATTGCTTTTAATGTCTTATATCACGAGCTTGTTATATCTCTGTGACATAATTCAATAGAACTCCTCATGTTACCTTCAGTGAAATGAAGTACAATTACATAAATTGTATATGCGTACAAATATTCCACAGACAATTTGTTTTAAAGATTCAGGATTCTGGAGAAAGTTAAATCTGTTTCATTCTCAATACCTGATTTAATCCATTTTCTATTTGATTTTTAAAAATTATTTTCCAGTATTTATTACTAGATGATAACGGAAAAATTACAAAAAGTGTGCAACATTGCAAAATCTATCATTGTAGAAAACAGTATGCAAGAACACCCAACGTATTCAAAGGTTTAAGTGATTTCAATTGATGCATGAGTGAAACACCATTCGACTGACTAAAAGGACGCAGGTATTGAAAGACGTATACATGTATATATATATTATGATAACAAACATTTCACAGCCATTTATTTCTTAAAGGTGTAGGCCCCCGGAAAGCTTATTTTTCAATGTTAATCACCACTGAAAAGAAAAAAGCTTGTGATCTTACTTACAAATTGTAGGAAACGACTTATGTCAACAACAAGATGTACTCAAACGTTCAAGTGATTTTAAATCGACGCATGAGTGATACATCAGTTGAATACAAAGAAGCAGCCATTGAAAGACATACATGCATTTTAGTATCCTTGAGGTTAACATGTCCTCATAGGTTCACTGATATCGCAGCGAACATAGAGAGAAATGGTGTCATTACGAACAAAAAAAACGTTCAATTTACGGGGAATGAAACTGCTAAAGTGTCAATTTCTGGATTTCCTTTTTACGTAAATTTGTTTACATGCTATTCAGTGTCAGTAACAGGGTGTAACTCTATTGCAAATCTGGTGAGGCAAACTGCAGCAAACTGTGGATTAATAGTTCAAATTTGTGGGTGGTTACATTATAATAAATAAATAAATAAATAAATACATTCATAAATAAGAAAAGTAGATATTACGGACATCTAATGATACATATCTATAACAATAATGAATAATAACACTATATCAGTGGTCAATATAGTTTCAATTAACAGCTATTATAATTAATTTCTTAATACTGAATTTTGCATTATTTTGGTTATACATATGTGAACATTGTGGAAAGGGACAATTACGTTGATAAACAGCTGACTGTACATATCCTTGATATACCATCAGGAGTAAACTCTCCTTCCTGCCCTACATACCCCACCCCCACCCTACCACCTTGCCCCACCCTCCACCTTTGGTGAGGGAGGAAGAAGTGGATATCTTCCCTGTGTCAGAAAATAGATAAACATCAAATACCAGTTACTTCAAAACGGATCAATAGTTTGGTGATGTGTCATAATTATTTCGTAAGAATTTGACACCACCTTTAGAAATGTTATTGCTTGGCGATAATAAAATATAGAATACGAATAGAAATCATACTACTGTATATTTATGTGGTCACATTGAAAACATCTACCTGCTATGTAAAATAATAATAATAATAATAATAATAATAATAATAATAATAATAATACATGTAATATTAATGGATATTTATACTGCACCTGATCCCACCCATAGAAGGAATGTTCGATGCATATTATTTCCCCGGGTCAATGGATTACTGTGCACTCAGTGTTCATTCTCAACTCCATGAGAATCATACCTGAGTTAAGTACAATAACTGCTCAATAGGGCATTCCTGTTTGCCTCCAGTATGGAAAAGGTTAAACATATTTTATGCACAGTGAGTGAGTGAATATGGAGTTTAACATCGCTGCGGGAATATTTCATTTATTTATGAACAGAACCTTTCCTGTGATGGAACGTTAGTATAAAATTACCAACAATCAGTACTAGCCGGTGCTTGCAGGTTTACTGTAAGATTCAGAACTGGATGTGGCAGGTTTCCTCCTGCCTTAAACTGACAATTCATGATTTACCGTAAGTGAAAGGATCTTGAAAGTGGCCCTAAACCCCAATAAAAGAAAAAAAACATTTAAAAATAATAAAATATACAACTAACAAGTCTCAAGTCTGTCATAATAAATTTATTATAACATTTTAGTGCAGTCTGTAATTTAATATGTAATGTAATCACTCTTGTACATTACTTTGCTTTGAAATGCCCTTCTACAGACATTATTTTATGACGTGTTCCTAGTACAAATGCGTTAAACTTACATATTCATTTCACGTTTATGCTAACACCAAAAAAAATCTGACGGATAAATTTTGATATAGAATTAATTGCCTGTCATGTGAAAATTCTGTCAAATTGAAGGGAAAAAAACCCAGAAAAATATAATGTTGACTAAATTAATGTTATCATCTCTGAGGCAATAACATGTCTATAAAGCCTGCATAGATTCTAAGATAATAATAATAAAGTATATATAACGCTCAAATATATTTTGAGCTAACTTTTCAAATGCTGGTAAATGGCAGTCCATGGAGATTATACCTGTGTTGAAGCGATAAAGCATGACAGATACTAATACGTCTTATCCAATGAACTTCCAATATTAACCTTCTTCCTACAGCCGACAACCAGAAGTGCCCAATGAATCAGTCTTTGATCAATCCACCTGGGAAGAGATCAAATCTAGTCTGCGGTTGGGAGAAAAAGCGCATCAGAATCATTATCGCAGACAAATCATCTCATTTAGCGACTGCTTCTAGTATCCTGCCTTTGCAGATTTTTATGGCAAAACGCAATACTTTTTTTTTTTTACCTCTAACCGGATGTAAGGTTTTAAACGTTTCCGGTGTATATACATATTTTGTAAGAATTCTTATAAGAATCATGCCAGAATTTTTAAAATGATCGTGAGTTTAAGATTTACGTGGTTTTCAGTTTATTATAAATAAATGTGCTTTTTTTAAAGCCGCTTTCAAGATTCTTTCACTTATATTACGACTTGTCAGTTTAGGGAAGGATGAAACCCACAACATCTGTAGCGCTGAATGTTGTTTATTGTTGAAATAATTCCACATACCGTAACCATTTTCTTAAAACTCAATAATAACTTAAAATAGCTACTAAGTGTTCTCAAAAAGCTATGGAACATTATTTACATTTCATTCATTTTCGACACTGACTTTGATAATGGACATATCCAAAATGTAATTAAATTATCTTGCAGGTATAGGTGCCTGTTCTACAAAACAATAATAGCACTATAAAGACAGTAACTGACACTACCTGCACTATCGTAGCATGATGATCACTCTATGGAGTAGAGTGAGTGACTGAGTTATTGTTTTACGTCACAGTGGGAATCTTTAACCCATATACACAATGATTCTATTAAAGTCCACAGGTGCTAAAAACGTACATTTTTCCCCGTAAGACATTCAACATTTCTTCCATTTCCGGGAATATACACATGAGGATGGCCCCTCTGTTCGTGACGTTATTAATTAATTTCAGATATCATAGAAATCCAGCATTAATAGAAAGTAAGAAAGAACCCAAAGTGGACAAATCTTATATGTTGGAACCATGTTCTCATGGAATACAATTGGGCTTCCTGTACGAACAATGCGTAGCTCAAAGGTAACGTTAACTCTAACATCATCCATAGTGTAGTCAAAGGCCAAACGTTATGGTTATGTCATAGTTAGGCTGAATGGGGCTCGTAGAATACAGTTGGTCATTGGGTTACTCCTACAAAAAAAAACTGCACGATTAATTAAATAAATTAAAAATATTTAGTTGGGGTCTAGAGCAGCTTTTACTTCCACTTATATCATGGCTTGTCAGCTTAGAGCAGGAGGAAACCTGCAAAATCTGTAGCACTGAACGTTGCAGTAAACCTGCAAGCAATGGCTGGTACTGACAGACCAAGGATGAATGTCATTGTCATGTTACAGACAGCACATACTATCATGATCACAGCAAAAAGGTAACTTTCGCAAACATTGATGCCACCAGGTTTCTGAAGCAGGATTTGAACTCTTGGCTTTGAAGTCCAAACATTCTACCATTGCGCTACCACCCAACATAGCCATACTGCAATCCTAATGTTTATGTTATCTTAAGCGTTTCATCGCTTCGTACGAGATGGGGGCTGGTTAATCTGATATGTTCGGCTTTATTAATTAATTTCAGACCATATAGAAATCCAACGTAGATGTACAGAACCCAAACTGGTCAAATCTTGCACAGGATGCCTGCGTTCTCAAGGAAGACGCACCGGTCATCTAGTTAATCTGATATTTTTGCTGTTATTAATTAATTTCAGACCTCATAGAAATCTGCCGTGGATACAATGCCGACTGGACTAATCTCGTGTAGACTCGCATCCTTGTGGAATACGGTTATGGTCATCTGGCTAATCTGATATTTCTGTCTATTCTGGTTTCCCCTATACTACTACTGCATGTCAGTTTATATGGCAGTGAATTGTTTATAGGTGGAAAGGAGACTTATCTTGGACTGTGATGAACATCATGTACATTGGTATG
The DNA here is from genome assembly GCA_034780755.1 of Lepetodrilus elevatus. Taxonomy (NCBI): domain Eukaryota; kingdom Metazoa; phylum Mollusca; class Gastropoda; order Lepetellida; family Lepetodrilidae; genus Lepetodrilus; species Lepetodrilus elevatus. Next base: position 1,153 of record JAVCKZ010056635.1, on the reverse strand, counting down.
AAGTTAGGATCAATATTATGTTGTGGCATCGCGTTTTTTCGGTAATTATTTAAAGCAATAAATAAATACATGAAATAAATAAATGTTGAAGAATGAATAAATAAAGAATAAATAAGTAAAATGAATCAATATTGAAGAATGAATATATAAATTAAATAAGTAAAATAATATATTAAAAAATAAATAAAATCATGAACAAATAAAATAATGAAAAAATAAACAAGCAAATAAATTAATTAATTAATAAATGAAAAATAAAAATAAAATTAAAGAAAGAAAGAAAGAAAATTAATGTATTTATTACATGTAGTCTACTTAAAAAAATCTTTTAAAATATATATATATATTTTTTTAAAAACGAACAACAAAAATTATCTATTCTCAAAATAGATTTTTTTTTTTAATACAAATACACAGCTTTGTTATGCGAGAAAATTGCAAATGTTAAATAAATTGGTTTACGCCGAGATCTACTGGAATATCATTAACAGAGATAGATATGATTGTCACAGAATACATCTGTTCCACTGACACATGTTACAAAATGTGTTCACCTGCAACAAATTTATATTGTAATGAAAAATAGGAAAGGTTACAATAGAAGAATCGATGTTCATTTATAAGGTATTGCTCAGGAATTAATGTCAAACTATTGAAATAGAAGTTCAGCAGCTAGCATAAAGAGATGTATCAATCAGGTCACGTACAAATATTTCGGAATGAAATGTAAATTTGTTGTAAATGAAATCGTGAAATGGGACATATTATCAGTGTTCATTTATGAAGTGTTGCTTGGGAAGTAATGTAAAACTATTGAAATTGCAGATCATCATGTTGCATGAATATACATACGTACATCAATAGGATATAATACGATCAAATGAGGATTTTGAAATGAAAATATGTTTAAAAATATACCGGTAAGTGAAATAGATCATCATATATACACATTGTACATTTTGTCGGAATAATAGCTCTACAGGGGTGCGTTTCACGAAAGGGGTGTATATTTACGCCGGACATAAATGACGCGGGTTTGCTTGTATTACGTCATTTACGTTGATTGTATTACGTCATTTACGTCCGTGTAAATATACACCACTTTCGTGAAACGCACCCATGGTGACTATGTCCTCTTGTTGTGGAATCTATG
>JAVCKZ010056634.1:0-30866 GCA_034780755.1 Lepetodrilus elevatus | reverse complement strand
GTAGTAGTAGTAGTAGTAGTAGTAGTAGTAGTAGTAGTAGTAGTAGTAGTAGTAGTAGTAGTAGTAGTAGTAACAACACTATTAATAATAATAATAGCATAACTTATTTAATAATATATTTCTACTATTATTATTATCATCATTATTATTTTCATTATAATAAGCGAGCAATACGGGTAACATATCGACGTGACTTACAAATAGGGTCTATGATGTCAGCCAACTTCTGGGTATTAGGGTTGTCAATGTTACTGGTAAAATTAAGTTCGTAATAGTCTTCGAATGCAAATGTCCATCCGTCATAAGCACGGTAGTGGTGATGCAGATTCTGAAACGAGGCCCGCCGGAAATGGAAAACATAATAATATGCTTAGGTGAAGGTCAACGTTAATTCTTACAAATGTTGACAGTTTGAACAATTCATAATATATAACTTATTATCATAACAGTAAGTTTATAGATGCAAAACTAGCCATGCTTCAGATCTCGTCCACTATAGAGTTCTTTATTAATGAGTCTGCTCGTATCATAGTGCATACGACTGATGTACTACCAATAGCAAGTGAGTATTAGAAATGTATATACACTGCTATATAACACAAGGGAGCTACGAATGTCGTATCGCTGAGATAGTTCAGTAGAATACAATTCGGGTCCATTACATCAGGCGGAAGAGACTATAAATTGGCACAAAGTCACTCCGAAAGTTTGAAGTAGATCGGTGACTTGTCACCACAGGTAAGTCAATCACTGATCATCACTAGGAGGTCCATACCTTCACCATGTTAAGTAGGTCCATCACGATCGGTGTTATGGCCTTGACCCTTGAATCCACTGCCGCAGTCAACCAGGTTGCCCAGCCTCGCTATTGATGCAGACGGAAACATACATAACAGTAGTTCAACATAGACATTTCACTTGAACTGGAGAACATGTATGTGACCAAACTACTCGTTAGATTCACCAATTAGTTATTTTAAATAGCATGAACATATAACAAAGACAATATATTATATCGAACACGACAGTTATTAGGACTATGAGGTTTTAAATGTTAATAGTTTCGGTGATCATCAGAATATTGCTCCATATATTAAAATAGAAAGTAATAAATTGCCCCGTATTTGTCCAATTAAACAGCATATATAATGTTTGTACATCTGCATCAAAGACGCTGAAAGCGGTTTTAGGCATTCAAACATTTGTTTATGTTTATTGCAAGATGTCCTCCCCTCAACAATGTAACAAATTATTGTCATTGCCTTCAACGTCTTTGAGAAGAATTATTCTTCGTATTACCTTGGACGCTCCAGCCACGTAGAACTTGTCCACCTTGTTTCCCAGGAGTTCTTTTGCAAAGCTGGCCAGTGTATCCAACCCCCTGACTGAAGCCTGGAAACCAACACATACCCAGTAACCCGTAAACGGACGGGAACATCCATTATTATGGTATCCTTTCCACTAAGAGACTATATGAGATGGATCCACAGGTACGATGCAACATGAACGCAAGCAGTATGCACCTGATACTAAATATCTCTTCACATGAGATACACATGCGTGTCTCCATACTCGAAACACTGGCCATTATGACTTAACATCCGTCAAATATGCAGTCACAATGGCCGCCGTGTTTCGAGGATGAAGTAAAGTGTCTCTAACACTGGGTATGGAGAACCATAGTGAATATTCATATTTAAAGTGTCTCTAACACTGGAGAACCGTAAGGAATATGGCTGTATGTTAATGATTACTTCAGATATTACCAGTGATCCTGTGACAGCCTACCTTGGTCATGGGCAGGTACAGAAGTATCTCCGGGTCCGTGGCGTTGTCGATGAACGTCTTCCATGTCCACGCATTGGCCGACCCCGCGGACCGTGCCTTGTGGCTAGGGTCTGCCTTTGAGGGCAATCACATCAGAAGTGTACACCAAGCAATGCATTTTATTATTATTATTATTATTATTATTATTATTATTATTATATATATGTATATATGGAGCGTATGTGACAATCAACCATAGGTATCCATATCGAAATGATTCCCCTTACCAGGAAGGTTATGGGACCGTTTGGGATCATCCTAAGGTCCGCAGCGATGCAGCCAGTGCTGACGGCTATCATGGTGGTCATGTCAATGAAGATGTTGTCCAAGGTTGGCGGGCTGTTGTGGTTGTTTCCCTCGTCTATCAGCAGGAAGCCGGAGTCAGTGTGCACCAGTCTGTCTGGTACAATCACGCTCATGTAGTGCCACCACACCGGAGTGGTCGTCACAGTCTCTGGAACAGGTTCATGGCATTGTGTGTAACTGCGGTCCAATGTTCGTGAGGCTCAAGATTCGGGTAGTTTCTCTGGGATGCACGTCTCGTACGTCCAGCTAGTAGGAAGGTATTGAAAGCTGTGACATTAGCTTAGGGAATGAAACTGTGTATAGGTCTAGCAAGAAAGGCGAGGATCGGTTTCTCAAAAGAGCTCGTATCTACTATATTATGAGACTATAGTGCTCTCGTAAGTACATGATCCCCATGTATTAGTGATCGCTACGAGAGTCGGCATCGTCGTTGGAGATATGAGAGCTTCGAGAAACGATATCCAGAGTAATAGGCCTACTGTTTATCAACTTTTGTACTTCATGATTGTGTCACGGAAGTTGTTAATGAGACTCATCTGAGGCCTGTACATAGGACATATTTTATTAGGTTGTATTTATTTAAAAAACACGAAACAATTTTCTTGATTAGCTAACAAAGTTTGCTTGCCGTGTTCGTTGGGCTTTAGTATTCAATGTCGTGTGGCCTGTGCTATCATTTTGGGACAATGAACAAACTGCAGATCTATGTGTGTACGTACCATCCTTCCACTTCTGCGAGGTCATGTTAAGGATGTACATTGTGAAGTCAGGCCCTTTGTATGTGTAATTCTTCAATACATCGTACTTGTAGTGAGGGTCGAATCTGTTGACATAATCCTCAAGTGGGCCCCCGTATGCATGTGCTGCCAACAACACAACACACACTACAAGACCAACAGGCAGACCCATTCTTACTATATGTATTTAAGCTACTGCCTACAACATACACACGATACTGCTGGGATGTTTTGATTGGGACTTTGGCCTCGTTTGTATAATAATGTGATAATCAGAGACAGGTATACAGTAACAGATAACAGAAGTATGGGTGTACATGTAATCAGCTGGTAATGTGCAGTAGGTCATTCAGTAGGTCAGTCAGTCAGCTACAGACCTATCCAACCTATCCAACTTTCCCAACTGTGTTGTCATGTGAGATGCAAGAGTACAAATGTACTTCAGAAGTGTTTAAGTCTTTTACGGAGGATTACAACAATATTCTACTGTAAAACTTTTAGCAGGCCATAGTTCTAGTTATATTTGATTTATGGTGTCGAATCTTTTAGATTTACTGCTTGTTCATACACATTTCCTAATGTATTGTTCAAAAATACGTGGAATTCATGATATCTAGCATACCAATGAGGTATTGGTGTCTTTCCAATTCTAATCATATGGCATGCATGCGCATACGTCACGTATTCTTCCGACAGATTGATTCTACAATTGCTGGGAATTCTTTGAGAGTCTTGTGACATTTTTACTCACACTAACGACATGAATGACTATAAAATAATCTGCACTTTATCGTACCTTGGCAATAATAACGTGCTATAATAAAGTGTTGGTAATATCAGTTTTATTTCAACATCTTATGTCATATATTACAGTCAATATTGCACGAAATACACCAGGATCTCTGAGCGTGTCACACGAGAAAACCGACACGTGCCACACTAGAACACGTGCACATGTCACACTAGAACACGTGCACATGTCACACTAGAACACGTGCACATGTCACACCAGCGCTCCACGGTAAATAAGTGTTCAATAAGGCATATGTCACGCCATCGATATTTTGCACATGTCACACAAGCGTTCCTCTGTATGTGTCACACCACCATTCCTATGCACGTGTCGCATTATCGTTCCCTTTCACGTGTCACATCAGCGTTCCTTTGCAGGTGTCACACTATCGTTCTTTTGCACGTGTCACACCAGAGTTCCTTTGCACGCAGTCCCGTGGCAGTCAGGGAAGGGGAATGTCTCTGGAATTATGTGGTTCTCCGTGGTAAACTCCAGAACGGTATTATTTACACCACGGAATGTCAGCTGAAATACACCACCAGAAATAGTTTGTTTTAATATAGATTTTCTTATGGGATATTGGTTACTTTAAAATGTATTTTAAAACTGTTTTGCTATAAACAGTTTATTGGTTAGTTTACTTTCAGGAGAAAACATGTTACACCCATAACACTGAGTGTTGCAGAAATCCTGCAAGCACCGACTGGTACTGACGAACCAAGGAAGTTAGCTGCACTGCATCAGTACGGAGACGGAGACCGCATCTGATCATGATAGCGTTGGAAAGGAAACTTTCACTAACAAATCTAGCATTGATATATGTTAGGAATGCTAGCTCTCATTCGTGACATTTCACATAAATCTCATTTTCAAATAAAAGTATAAATACGAGTGGTCTTGATAGCTTCACAATAGTAGAATAGTTAATCCACACCATGATAGTTCGTGTGAACATCAGACTCAGTATTGGGTGCCACTGGTAGATCGTATTATTGGTTTTAGTGTTGGAAAGTGTGTAACGGTTACTGATAGCAGTGGGTGTTTTACTGCTAGTGGAATGTCCGTTACTGGTATTGGGAGTTCATTTACCTGTATAAAGAAAGCCCGCCATCCTTCATCCGGGTTGTCGAACTTAACTTCGTATGTCTTGTTACCCTAAAATTAATAATTAATCAACATAAGGTGAATGAAGTATTGTTTACTGTTAACAACATTTTATTTAGCAACTTTGGCATACACTATGGGTGACATGTTACTGTTGGAAGTTTATCCAGCGTCAAACGCAATTGCAAGTATAACCATTATTATGCAACGGTCAACGGTCAAGGGTCAACCATTTGAGATTGTTGTCACGTGTTGACGCGATCAAGATTATTATCTCTACTTACGAGGCGTTCGACATCCTCCATGTGCCAGATTACTGGATGGGGGTAAGGCTTCCCGCCGTCGGGGGATCCAACCAACAAGCGAAAATCTCTCCTGAATTATAACGAAGGAAACATACTGTTATAATAATATCGCATCTTCAGGCATTGCTTTAGCAAATGTGTCGCAATGATGAAAATCAGGACATCCTTTCGTGAAGCTGACAGCTGAAGCTTTCTTGCTGACCTCTGCAATACCACTATTGTATCTTGATGTTCCCGAGAGCGTAATTATAATGACACTAATACTGTGCAATGTTCCTATTCATATTGCACCAATTCCACGCTCGATAGCGTGCTCATAGCGCTACAGTATTACCCATGTCAATGGATACATCACGTCTGCTCTCATTTTCCTTCTCCACTCCAAAGAGAGTATACAACCCAAACTGCCATTCAAGACGCTAGAAGGTTTTTTACCATTCACCTACCCATGTCATCCTCCCTGGTGAGTATGCCGTGTTCAAGAGTGTTTAAAGTAAGCTATTGCTCGGTATATACTTGTCATTATAAGACTCGTAAACAAGATGTTAGAATGACCCCGGTGGGAGGCAGTGGAGTTGGTAGCAGTATTGGCTCGGGTGGGAGTGAGCGGAGTTGGTAGCAGTGTTGGCTCGGGTGGGAAGGAGCGGAGTTGGTAGCAGTGTTGGCTCGGGTGGGAGGGAGTGGGGTTGATAGCAGTGTTGGCTCGGGTGGGAGGGAGTGGAGTTGGTAGCAGTGTTGGCTCGGGTGGGAGGGAGTGGAGTTGGCAGCAGTGTTGTCTCGGGTGGGAGGGAGTGGAGTTGGCAGCAGTGTTGTCTCGGGTGGGAAGGAGTGGAGTTGGTAGCAGTGTTGGCTCGGGTGGGAGAGTGAGTGAGTGAATATGGAGTGTTGGCTCGGGTGTACGCACCTGGCTCCACCAATGGTTTTAGCCCAGAAGCACGTGACTGTCAGTGGTTCCGTGTCGCTCACCACGGTTATCTTGCCACCTGTGGATGTCTGGAACACCAACAATCTCCAGCATTATGTATAGTGCTACTAAGTCGCCGCCATCAGCATTATAAGTAATTCAAATTCAAATTCAAACAGTCATGTGCATGCAGGGAACCACCCGAAACCACGATCGTTGGCTAACTCAGTAGCTGTAGTTGGTGTAGTTTACTGCAGTTTATCATCTGAGTTATCTAGAAGACCCGTTGGTGGGACTGGCCATGGTGTAAATGCGCTCATGTATGTGTGACTAAACAATATGTTAATAAATATATCTTTGGCATTGAGACATGTTGAAATTCTGTATGGCGTATTCAATATTGAATGGAATAATATGCACTCTTAGTGGCACAACACGACCTAGTATAGTCACATACAGGTAGTAATATATAGAAATATATAGTCACGTAGTCGACAGTAGAATACTAGTATACTGGATCGAGTGTCATTGATTGCATATACAAATTAAGTTACTGTATGAAACTCTTCTTCAAATATGTAGTATAGCCATCATAGAACCATTTTGAAAAGGATGTGTGTTTTTTATATGCAATATTACCGTTTCTCTTGTCCATGTGAATTTGGGAAGAGGATATCCCTGAAATATCAGAAGATACATATAAATGAACAGGTTAAAACAAGACTATTGAAGCTATTTCCCCAATATCATTGGTTTTAGACATTCACTAGTAGGATCAACTAATTAACATATCTGCTTTGATCCGAATGACAGTCAGAACCGAAGGTTGAGATACATCTTTTCAAACTGTGCCCTATATTACCGACAATGATCATGAAAGTTTCTCAAAGAATATCCGCACACGATTGGCATTAAACTGTTCTGGCATATATGCTAACTGTTGGTAGGATGTTATGCCAGAAATTTGAATTTAGTAGGCCTACAATGTTAGTCGTACTTGTGTATTTGCAATTGGTTTCATGGCAAAGCATTTCCAGATTATCTTTAAATTTAGTACCATTCGTATGGGCGTAGTATGGACCTATAGGGTGTGTTTACTGTTTAACACCAGACGCATGCTGCACATGAAGGACAATAGTATATACTAGTGTATCTGTAGCACATTATCAACGCTTGCATACGTACGTACCGCCATTATAGACATGAAGAACGCTCTCATCGTGAAGAGCAGACTGATCTCATGACCTGCGCAGCTGTGTTCTGCATTCGGTAGGATTCTGTCAATAATCAACCAGCGGATGTTTAGAAAACACATGAGGAACAAATTTCTTCAAATACTAAATATGTTTTCACACTATCGGTATTAATATAGTTTCGTTGAGAATTCCAGAAACTGCAATGTAAATGATTTAATGTATATTTACCTGGGTATCGTTTCTCGAAGCTCTCTTAGCCGCTAAGGTAACATATCACTCTCTTAGCAATGCATTAGCTATCGGCAAAGCGAGTGCTATGGTCCCTTAGCGGCTAAGAGAGCTTCGGGAAACGATACCATGTTGTCTGGTATCAGTAGTATAGGCCTACTTGAGGTATTTGGCCTCATATCAGTATCTGAAGTATTTGGGTCTGGTATCTCTGTATATAAAGTCTTTAATTTGGGTATGCCATTGTATCAGTACCTGAGGTATTTGGGTCCGCTGAGTTCCTGGAAGTAGTAGTGGGAGTCGTCAGGCAGGAAGAACTCGTCCCCGCCAGTACTGATGATCAACTTGGGCATTGTCAGCTTGGAGTTGTAGGCTAGGAGGCAGTACACACGTACTTGATTATCTACTTATACTGTGTTATAATCACATACACTGCAAGTCATAGTACAAGAGAATAGTTAACATGACCAAGGCGTTGTACTTCGGTAACATTAAAGCATGCATGTAATGAAAACAGTTACATGAGCGATTGATTGCGTAGCATATTAATTTTAAATAGAGTGAGTTATTTAAAACAATGATGGCAAAAGTGGACATTTATTTGACGTCTGTGAAAACCATTGCATATGCAGCAATAATGACTAAATTCCGTCTCCCGGGATTACATACATATAGGATCAATATTATCGGCCATCTTCTGAGTGTTGGGGTTGTCTAGGTCAGTCGTGAAGTTCAGTTCGTAATAATCCTTGAACGCAAATGTCCAGCCACCATACGCTCTAAAATGGTGATGAAGATTCTGCAATGTAATAGATTTGCCAACATTATATGTCTATTACAAAGCGGCAGTATTATACTTTTTGATTGAAGTTCTTTTGAATGTTGAGCAATCTAAGAAGAAATTTAATATTTCTGTACTTGGATCAAATTGTAATTGGGTATAACATATGTTGGAAAGCTTCCTTTATCATTATGTACACAATACTATTTCCAGTTCAATCTCTAATATCTACAGGAGAGCAACACATCCTGAGACATTGATATCTCATGCAGGCATGGAGGTAATCGTGGCAATGTATTCGATTTGTAATTATATTTTTACATTACAAATCGAAAATTGAAACGTCTTTGACAAGGACTGGCATGGATGATGGTAGATTATGCTAAGTTCTTGTCGTACGTACCTTGACCATATTGAGTAGGTCCATGACGATGGGGCAGATTCCCTTCACACGAGGATCCACCGCTGCAGTAGTCCACGTGGTCCAACCACGCTGCGTAACAACAAGCACGTGCTACGTCAAACTACGTCAGGCTACGTCACGGCGGTCAGACATTGGGCAACAAACTGGAGCAAGTCCTCGCCCCGAGATTACGAAACTTCTTTGAGTACGATTTCTCAAAGTTTTGTTCACAAATCCTCATATACAATCTGAGCTTCAGCATGAAATATCGTACTCAAAAGGTTTCGTAATATCGGGGCCTGGTTGCTGCTTAATCTTTATCAGTAAATTATGTTTACCTCATTAGCTTCAGTTAGAAAGTATAATGGCTCATGACATTCGTTCGTTTTCAAAAAGTACAAAGGTGGATTAGAAGGGGGAGATTACTGATCAGGACTCAATCTGGATCTTCCCATACTATTTCACGACCTCTACCGCATAATATAAGTACCCTGTCTAATTAATGCATTAACAGGACGTCGATAAGGCTGTTCCTCTCTCATCCCGAAGAAGACCACGAGATGATAGAATAATACCTCACATACCAGCATGTAACTTCATGGCCATATTCATTACTCTACACTTCCCACCAACTGATTCTAAAGATGGGAAATACCAAGTACCTTGGATGCACCCGCCACATAGAACTTGTCGATTTTAGTGGGAAAGCCGAGGTCCTTAGCAAAACTTGCTATGGTGTCTAATCCCCGAACAGATGCCTGCAGAAGAAATAACGTTATAATATCGTAAACAACATTCACATAAGGCCTATCAATTGGTAAAGTAAATTATAACCTTAAACTATTTCTCTACAGATGTTACAATACAAAGTACTATATGTATGTATTTTAAATATATATTTCCGGTGAAATAATCGCAACTTCATACAATAGTAAACACAATTACATACTATCGAAACGGAACAGTACCTCTATGAGATGCTTACCTTGGTCATAGGGAACCGTAGTAGAATCTCTGGATTGGAGGAGTTAACCTCCACAAATGTCCTCCACGTCCAGGCGATCAAGTTATCCTCTCCTCTGGCCCTTTTGGAAGGATCAGCCTATTTGTAAGCAGTCGGGTTTCGGGAGTTAGATCAATAGAAACATGTCTGTACCAAAACAAACCTTCTTCAAAGACGTCAAATATGAATACGAGCGAAAACTGATATCGAATCTTTAATAGGCAATCGCCATAATTTTTATACTGGTACATATTAGAGATGCATAAATACACAGGCGTGCACATGTATATTTTATATTGGGTTGTATACTCCCCAGGGAGGAGAGGGAATCGAGTGACCACAGATCCGTTGACCGGGGTAATAATTTAAGCGCTAGTGTGGAGTTTGGCGCTATATAAATGGACACATTATTATTATATAGAGGGTAGATAGTTGATCACAAATCCGGTCCAAGAATGTGTTCATAACATAATTGCTGATCAGGGGTGCTTTTCATTAAAGGTGTGTATATTATTTACGCCGGACGTAAATGACGCTGATTTGGTTGTAATACGTCATTTACGTTGATTGTATTACGTCATTTACACCCGGCGTAAATATACACCAATTTCGTGAAACGCAGCCCAGATGGTTATGTGTATGTACAGTATTTCTTACCAGAAACGTGATTGGTTGATTTGGAATCATCTTGAGATCGCCAACAATGGTTCCCGTGCTCACAGCCATCATAGTGGACAAGGCCACAAAATTATCTGCAATTGTCGGAGGTCTGTAATATAAGGGATATCGCAGGAAATCACCAACAATAATAATTAATTTGGAGATGACATGTAGGTCTAGTTCTTTATAAATGTGTTCTTGAAAACAGAAAATGCTATCAACTTGGTGCCATTGGGCTGTACTAGATTACCCTACTGCATAACAGAACATTAATACGATATGCCAAAGCTGTGGTAATCTGTGTATTACCCACAGAAGCGTTTCCTGATTTAATTATTTATTTATGTTTTTATTAACTGTAATTCCAATAAATGTACATGTACCTTAGATGAACACATTCTGGTAGATACAAAATGTAGGCGTTTCATTTATCATCCAAATTTCAGAACAGAAATTATTATTGAAATGACTTTATATAACCCTCTTATCTCCCTGCTGGATCAGGCACAGGGCACTGCTCTTTGGGGCATCTCCGGTTGCCTCCAGCATGGAGAGAGTTAATGGTGTTCAGTAACACCGTCACCACGGCATCACCACATACTTCAGAGGGCATACGTTATGTTTGCTCCCATACTTTTGCTCAACAGGTTATAGAAAGTGATGAGCATTGGTATTCTTACGCATGATGGTTGTTCCCTCCGTCAATCAGCATAGTGGCGGAGTCCTTGAATTCGATGTTGTCAGGCACTGTAACGGTCAGGTAGTGCCACCAGATAGGGGTGGTAGTCACGGTCTCTGCAGGAATGGGAGAATATGCTGGATATGACTGGGTGATTGCATACTGGATGTGATAACATTTCTTCCTAGTATGTAGCTTACACAAACATGTCGGCAATGAACACTGAACATTAGTGATACCCAAGCATACTGCATTGCATACTCATGTTCGTTGTCTATACTTACATCAATGACCATTACATGCATTTCAACTTTGAAAGGATGAATAAATACTGAACAGCACATTTAATTAGTTAACTGTTAACCAAGGGTCCCAAGGAGTAGATCGCGCAAATATTATATTACTAGCGCTTCACTTTCTCGATGCTGTAATGGCGCTTCACGAAAGAGTTCCTTAGAACTAAATTTTCCATATTGAAAAAAAATGCATTATAATTTATAATAGGAATGGCGTCCATTTACCGTAACCCCAACGAATAGCGTGTGTTGGTGGACGTGTGTGTGTGTGTGTGTGTGCGTGTGTGTGCGTGTGTGTGTGTGTGTGTGTGCGTGTGCGTGTGTGTGTGTGCGTGCGTGCTCTTTCTAACTGTACAAGCATAGGCTATGCATTCAGTTAACTATGGCATGTATGTATTCATTGTATGAATGCTCTCAGTCTCCACCCATGCACAGTGGTAACTTTAAAACTGGTTTCCATGTATAAGTTATATGATTGGACAAAACACATTATACCTAACTCAATGATGGCCGACAACCGAAAAATGTATATCATATTACATTACCCCTTATTGATCCCCATACACTTACTACAGTAGCCTACTCTACTTACCATCGAACCATTTCTGTGACGTCATATTTAGAATATACAGAGTAAAATCTGGCCCTCTGTACGTCAGGTTTTTCAGGACCTCATATTTATAGTTGGGATCGGCTCTGTCCACATAATCTTGCAGCGGACTCCCGTAAGCACAGCCAAGAACTGTCAGCAGGGCACAGATCCCCGTAACATCCATTGTGGGTTGTGTAGCGATTTAGAATATCACTGGTCCTAGTATTGCCATACAATGATACAAGTCATGAGTTCTGATGTTCAAACTGCCCTTGTCATGTGCTCCACACTGATAAAGGTGATCGAAGATTATCAGCAAAGTGGATGTATTATCGTAGATACTGTATATGTATAGGCCGTATTATCGTAGATACTGTATATGTATAGGCCTACAGGTATATATTGTTCATTATATATCTCGACCAATAGGCCCATTACTCCCGACAACTGAAACCACACCAGGAAGTATTTTTAATATGCGAGTATACGCTATAGGATCTATTTAAAGAAGAAACTTTCCCACCCGAACAAGTATGTTTACATTGTATTGCAGTCTGTTCATGATATCCAATACGTAACTCTTCATATATATGCATAGGCCTACAGTAGTATAGTATGCGTGCTACCTTACAAGCATAACGCTACCTTAGAACATCCTGGTTCCGGTTATTGTCTTAACCTGCATTCCATGCAAATCTACGAGGACCAACTAAATCTTGATATTCGTATAGGGTACCCTTATTCATTCATTCATTCATTATCCCAATTTCGGAAGTAATGGTCATTGTTTTTGTAGCCTGTAAACAGGATTAAAACAAGACAGTTTACAATAGACGACACTGACTGTACATCCGTAAAGTCGTCCTTCGCGGGACACGTACAGAATATTATCAGTAGCGGTTTTTTCCCCTAAAGTTGGCATAACTTGTACCCAACCCCTTTTTATTGTGAATACGTTTAAAATATTATCATGTAATATAATAATAGCCGACATAGTCGTATACTTACCATGCTTTGGATGAAATACGCAATGATCAGGATTAGGATTATCATTAATATTGTGGCGACTATTGTACTATACAGTGTGTTGTATTGAAAGCTAGATGCGAGTGTTGTGTTGCGGTGACAGCTTGATTATATCATTGAACGATTCCTTTGACGACTGCTGGGTGCCATTGGAGTAGAGGCGTTTTTATAGCCATTGGATTTCAGATTTATTCTTCAGTTCAGACATATTTTCAATATATATGTACACATATTTTCAATATGCATGTACATGTACTTAAAAATTAAAGTAAAGGTCGGCAGATATCTTATCATGACTTATGGGCAAGCTTTCTACCAAATTTTGTAACCAGGCTTTTCTCGATTCTCATACCACTTTTCTTCCATATTCTTCCAAAGTTCTTGAAGTGTACCTTGTGCCTGTAGTCATTTGTAAATTCTTCATAGTTCAAAACAACAGAATTACAGTGAAGTTTGTTTATTGATATCTTACAATATAATATTAATACAGGGGTAGAAAACACATACTGAGTACATGACAGACTGTAGTCCACTCCATCCACATAGCACAAGAAGAAACACAGTGGAATGTAATGGACAGACTCCCATTAACCTAGGGCCTGTCTCACACTGTTGTTGCAAGCTTACATTATCGACGTACAAATTGGTGCAAAAGAAACTTAAGGGAGAACTGCACAGGACCTTTGTATAGTCAAATCAATGGGTATTCCACCACACCAACTATTTCTGGTAGGTAGGTGGGTACCTCACTGTATAAAGAAACGTAGAGCTAGGACATATACTCTGGCTGACAGTGTCTGCCATGTTGCTGGTCATCACATGATTCATGTAAGGTTTCAACATTTAATGTTCAACAGGTTCTGAACAGATGAAGGATTGAAAGTCTGTCATAAATAAGTACAATACGATTCAAGGTATCCTTGCCTTTATAATGGTGTGAATCTAAACATTAAACATGGTGTCGACCATGTCGTTATAATTCACATCACTATGACCCCGAAAGCAAGGATATCTTAAAAACCTTTGTTTAGCCTAGTAAGGAAAGCAGTACATATCAATCCTTCGTGTGTCAGAGAATAGACACATAAAACAAAAAAACACGTCACAGTCACCCCCTTGTTGAATAGTTAAGTCTCACACAGAACAAACCTTACAGAAGGGAATGGCAATGTCTGTGGAATTGCAAGCGTCTGCTAGTTTACAATCCCTAAAGGATGCTCTGGATACAACACTGCCAGGCCCCACGTGGTGGGGAACTAGTTGCACTAGCTAGCCCTGCTCGTGTCAAGCTTTGTAACATTTCTTTTTAGGAGTAGGCTGTCCAAAACATTCAAGTAAAGAATGAGAGAGTAGGATATAGGTAGGAGATATAAGTTAAAACAAGCCGAGGATGGTTGCTCTCAAGTACACGGATTTGGTACCCCAAACAAACTGAGCAGTCGTAAGTAGTCTTTGATGTAATGTTTGACATTTGGATAGAAGGTATTCTCAAAATACCGTGGTAGGTTAGTAAAACGTTCAGCTGATCCTTGTGACCTAACACAACTCCTCTGGAAAATAGCACGTGTTGAAAAGTGATGCACATATTTAAAAGGACACGATATAACCAAACTCTATAGTGGCTGTCCCTATGCTCTGGAAACACACAGAACAGCCATCACATAGACATACAATATTGTCACTGGTGTAGGCCACAATTCTATAGTATGTGCCCATCATACGATTAATATCGGTTAACATGACACCTCCAAGACATTTTCATCACAATACAACACATTCATGTACGGTGTTCCAAAGATTCATAATGAAGTGTAAACCATTATCTTGCTAAAAAGATTCTTGCCAAGGACGCATATCTCAACATGCATATTAAAAATTTAAATGAACATCCGTAAAGGTCACAAGAATAACCTTAATACTTTAGTCTATATGCAATATAGATACAGGACTAGATCACAAAATCACAAGTGTAGTTCAAATAGACAGATGAATGTGAAGATTAGGACATTCTTATGTACAACCATGTCATGCAATTATTGTTATAAGTCACACCAATCTACGTCTAGCTGAGATTCCAAGCACATACCAGTCAAGTAAGGCTTGTACTAAAATCACCAACAGACACCGATTGACGTATGGAAGAAAGAATATCTCGCAGGGGGAAATTAGGAATTTTGGCCTTTTGAAAAGAAAAAAAAAGAATTTTGTAGTAACCAATTCAACCTTCACTGATGATGAGTAAGACACAAGGGATTTCTTGTGAGCAGATATACAAAGCATGAAGTAATGTAGTAGCTACAACTTGAGCAGACTCCCAATAGACAATGACAGCACAAAGAAATCGTCAAGATATAGGCCAGCCTTAAATAACACATGTCAATGGATGATACTCGCAAAGTCGCTTCTTATGTACAATTTTAAAATTACATAACCATGATATTCAGTCGGATATTGAACTCCAAGCATTCACACTCACAATTGGCATATACACAAGTTGTTTGGAACATCAAATGTCCACACGCGCACATTATTTGAATCTTGCTCTCGCGGATGGGAATTTAATGATGCCTATTTTTTTGTATATATTTGGCATCAGTATTATAATTGTTAGTGTCTCCTCGTTGGCATCAAACAAACCGCCACAAATAGCCCGGAGTCCTTGTTCCCACGCACGACACAGGCCTGAGTGGCTCAGAATACTACGTAGGTATGCAGTCATCTATCACTCTACGACACGTACAGTAGTGGAAGCTTCTCCTCCCAGTGCCTTAAAGTCAATATATATATATACACGCACATATATATCCCTTTGTTTCCTAGCAATGGCACAGTCAGGTAGCGCGACGGTAGTCGTCGGGTGTCCAACGTCACTAGGTAACCACCGTAACACAGGTGTAGTAGTTAGAACGTTTACACACACATCACACGCACGCACGCACATCGTATATAGTATATTGTTACAGCCCGAGTTTTGGCAGGAATGGGTTTGGTGTGACTGAGAGATCATCGTCCATCATCCCCGCAAGCTTCTAGTCATTTACGGATCTGGCGCGACGATCCTGAGCGCGGAGGCACTTCTTCTTTCGATGCGCTCCCTCGACGCAGTCCCGAGTTGAGGGGCGCCATCATGCCCTGCTGCAGCTGCACCGACGACATGCGTGTGTGCTCTCGCTGGAGCTCGCCCGTCGGGATGCCTCTGTGTAGTTTGGTGCTTGTGCGTCGCTCTCGCTCCCTCGAGATTGGCCGTGGGGAAGTCGCTGCAAGGGGAAAATTGAACAAGATTAGTGCTGAAGAGCAGAACACTTTGGCAGGCATAGAATTAATTGTGCATTGCCATGATGTTATCATTATCAGCACATTGCAAAGTAATTGAATCGATACAGATTTCTATAGGTGCTTCGACAAGATATACACGCATGGTACCGTACCCAATGGGATATTTGGCACATAACTGAGATCATAAATGATCAATGCTCGGAATATTATCATCAGTTTTCGGGACCAATCTGTGGTCACAACATGAATGAATATTACCGATGAAACAAACAATGCAGCTTTCCTTAGGTAGAGATGAGTTTATACATGGCAATACCAATATGTAGCAATACAGTAATGTCCACTAATATGTCTACTCAAAAGATTTTTCAATATGCTAATTTTATTAGAAATAAGAAAATTGTTTGTTTTGAGTGCGAGTTGGATGTCTGTTGCGTTTTTTTCCTTGAACATCCATATCATTATGCCTACTTGATAATGTAAATCTACCAGTATGTGATTTAATACAGTTGAACTATATATCGTGGTACATATTCGTATTGCAACACAAGATATATGACTAGAACTTGAAACACACACAGTATACATGAACATATCCCAGTTACGACTATCACAGACATCAAGCCAACTTGTATTCTTGATTCCTGTCCACAGATGAGCAACAGAGACCAATAAATCCAATGTATTGAACAGGCTGGACTTCCTTCTGTAGCGGCCTTCTGTCAGAATAGTTTCCACTTAGCAATCCTCTCATACCAAAGCAGGACATTTGTGTATATGCATGCAGTGTGTTATACATTGGTTTCAAGTTCTGTAATATAAACACAGCAGACTACAGATAGTTGTTGATAAGATCGTGACGCCCATTCCCAAATAGCTATACATTAACCCTCTCCATGCTGGAGGCAACTGGATATGCCATAAAGAGCAGTACCTGTGCCTAATCTAGCAAGGAGATGGTTAAAGTGTAGCTGTGCTGGATCTTTGGTAGAACGTTGACACACATTCCACTAACGATGACAACTGGGCTGCGTTTCATGAAAGGGTTGTATATTTACGCCAGATGTAAATGACGTAATACAATCAACGTAAATGATGAAATACAAGCAAATCTGCGTCATTTACGTCCAGTGTAAATATACACCCCTTTTATATTTGATTTTGATTTGATTGAATTAATGTTTAACGTCGCGGCGGGAATATCTCACCCATAGGCGACGACCCCCTTTTATAAAACGCACCCCTGATCCATACTAAAACATTCTGAGCAACATTGCTATTTTCATTAATGGAGTTTATTTACAAAATTCACAATCATTTTATATTATACATGTACAACATAACGGATAACGGATAGAGATCCAAGAGACTGAGTAGCCAGAGAAACATGATCAGACATTGTAATGTAAATGCACTCAACTATGTGACGAGGCTGAAGTACACATTGTAATGATAACATATCTTATCAATGTTGTAATGGCGATCTCGTATTATTACGATTATTGATTCTCGTGTGCTTTTCTTTCGCAATAAATAATACAAAATAAGATAACATAATGACAATTCTATTTCTAATAATTCCATAGTCTGTCTGTCTACTTTACATGTACTTCAGAATGGACAATATCTACCATGTCCAAGAAAGCATAGCTTGAATATCCATGCAGAAGATAGCACAAACATTTTCAATCAGTTATGTAAATAACGATAAAGCATAGGCTTTAATAAAGTAAACTTGCTGCATTTGTTCACACTGGAATTAAACTAACTAAATAGACAGTTCCAAGCTTCAAGCGGGCCTAAAATCCCATTTATTCAGTGTTAACTTCACACTCGCAATATTATTGTACACACAGTGTACAAACACCTGCTAAGCAATGAACTAATATGAGAATGAATTTGCTGCCAAACATTATATTTAATAAAAATTTAATTTCCTAAATTTTGAAAAGTCATGGATTGCAGAGTTCTAACTTCTAATTACATTTAATATAGAAAATATGACTAAATTTGTACTAAATCATGGTCATCTTCAGAGCGCAAATATATATATGAAACAAGTTTTAGTTTAGGAAATGAGAAATATTATTCTGTTATTTGAGTTGGCAGTACTCTGCCTGTTGGACATTGCTACACCATACACTCAACCCATTGTTAACGGATGCCTAACAATCTATCACCAATATACTCAAAATTTGCTAGGGATCACTATTAAGGGTATTATATTATATTATATTTCAATATGGTTCCTACAAAAATGGTATGATCCTTAGTTCATTTCAATTTCAACATTCTCAACAACACCAAAAACAGACGATAATGGTACATGCATGTTTGTATCAAAAGGCCAAAACAAGAAATAATTAATAAAATTTGAATTTAACCTGCATGATTGATCGTATGTAAATTTTGCCATGAAAATACGGAATGTGCACGTTTGATGTGGTGTGAAAGTGAGTACTGCATTAATTGTATAGTAGTCCATTTTGTCAGAGACGGCTAACATTATGACCAGTATATTCTCTCAACAGTGGAATACACATATAACACTAATTATCACAAATTCATGTTATGGAACACCCCCCAGTGTTATAATTGTTGGCCAGTAACACAATTTAAAGAGAAACTTCAAAGGTTATCTACATGATTCAAAATCATATGAACAGATTACCTATATAATACAAATGATAGAGGAAGAAATACCATGACAAGCAGAATAATCTCTGATTTACAAAGTGCTTCTTTGTGTGATCACGCGGGCCTGGTTGTATGAAACGCTAATGCTCCATTAACGTGCCATTAAACCTCCATTAACTAATGCAGCATAATTCCGCATTACGTTCTCATTGAAAGTCAATGAAGGAATAATGGCTAATGACGTCATTAGTTAATGGTACTTTCATACAACTGGGCCCAGGTACATAGTAGGTGTGATGAACATGCTTTTCAGCATGGACTTGACAACTGATAAATGTGCACCTTATAATTATTACATAATGTCCTGCACAAGTATGAAATACCGATCATGCAAAGTATTAGTCTCTCTACCCCAAGTAATCGGATTAACCAAAGAGTTCCAACAATTCAAATCACCTACGTTTATTATTTTAAAAATCAAATAGATAAAATTGGGAAAACAGTCTTTACCAAGATTCAAACTTTGTTGGGACAGAAATGGCATCGCTTGTGACAAATAAATGTCTTTCCCATGAATGGAAATTTCAGCAATTATGTATCGTTTAAACTTTATTCTGATGTGAACAGTGTGTCGAATACACTACCACTGTTTTGGCTTCAATGCCTGTTACGTTGGGATGCCCTAAGATTAGCAGGGAAGCTCCATCGCTATATATACACTTATTCCAAACACACACACCTAATCACCGATATAATACAACACATTCACATAAATATTGCACAACCTAGAGACTGACCTCTGTACAGTTTCTCACCGACTATGTACATAAAGCAGACCATGTTAGTAGCTGCCAGTTGTAGGTAGACAGTAGAACAGACGGTGTGTGTGTAACCGACTAGTCTCGATGCCCGTACAAGCCTCTCCAGCAAACCTACCAGACTAGACATGATAAGGCATGGCACTTGTGGATGCCAGGTTTTCCTTACTGGTCTGTACGAGTAGCACAGCTTACTATACGTTAGTTGAAGTAGCCAACAGTGCTGCATAATAATGAGGACCTACACCAGTGTTCGAATAAATAGGGGGTCATTTGAAAATCTGCAATGTTAAAGGTATCTGTGTGACCCCCTGAAAATTACAGAGTTTACCACCATTAACATTGGGTCTATGGAGAATGACCCCATATTATATTCACTTATTTCGAACACTGACACTGTATACCAACAAGATCCTGCCAGACCTCTTGTAGAAAACCATGGCTTTCTGAAGAGCGAATGACTATGGAGTTTTAACGTCGCTGCGGCAATCTTACACCCATTTGCGACGAGGCTTTCTAAAGAAAAACTTCAGAGGCATCACATGGGTTACACACAGAGAAAACTGACCAGACAACAATAATCTGTGTCCACTAATATTATATAGGTCACTTGTATGTAAAATCACAACTAGTGGTTACCTGTGTAAGGAAATCTCCAACATTCTATCACAAATGTGTACAACCGTCAGTCATGCGCATCATTCTAGTATCACACAGTGTTTCACGTTCTCCACACACTAAACATCACCATTCATTGCAGGTGGACGTGCTTCGACACACAGCACGACGTCTTTTAATTTTGGCAAGCGTGGGCCAACAACATTGTGAACACGAGAACATCCTCTAACAGGTTGTTGCCCTGAGCAAATCAATATTAATGATATATGAACAAAGTAGCATACACATCATCTATAGTAGCATACACATCATCTATAGTAGCATACACATCATCTATAGTAGCATACACATAATTCATAAATAATGAAAAGCTTCCTAACCTGCAATAATCATTTTGGCTAGAGAAGTAATAGCTCGACATGTTGTTAAACCAAAGTTTTAGTTGTGGTTGTTTTATAAATGTGGGCTTTATATTGCTATCAACCCAGTTTGTCGGTGATATGACTGCAATATTAGTGATGGATCCAGCAAAGGTTTAAAATATATTGTAGCATACGTGTTCTATGGGGTGAAATAAATATTTTTAAAACTGCCCACGCGACCTAACATGAGAAACACATATAGTATGCCGGTCAAATATGATGTTACTTGAAGTAACAAGAAATAGGCAACAGTATTTGGCATCACTGGTTAATGATTGTAACTGTGTTCATGAGATCGTGCTATTCAGCTATCTTCAACTACAGCCAGGGACGGGGGAACATTTGGCTTTAAACTCAGGTGTACTACCACTATTATACTCAACAAAAGTAATTATGGGCCACTAGCCTTTTTGAACATATTACATTTATATCTACTTTTTTGTAACTAAGAATTTCCAAATATCTAAACTGTCCATGTACTCTACAAGAACTTGGCGTTGCACACATTGGAATAAGAATGGCAGCAGATTCCTCAAGCCAAGTCCCAAAATCTAGTAGAAATTTCCCCCTGAAAATATCTGCCCTTAATTTATTTTGTTGAGTATATATGTTCTCATAACATACTAATGAATTCCAGCGTATAGTTTTTACACTACGCGATATACTAACAACAAGAAGTTGAAATTCAATTAGCTGTGACCATAACAATGTGGCCATTGTTGCAAAAGACATGAGAAATGCCAGTGGAAATATTCCTGATGTACTTGAGGGGCTGCTAGGCCGAGGTAAATACTTAGTTCACTGTCATCGCGGCCAATACATACATGTACTTGACTGTGCCATATATATTAAGTAACACATCATAAGAGCTACACCATTGACGGATGGCAAATACAAGCCCTACTCCTATTTTGTGTGCATTTTATCCAGCAGATTCCCTAGACATGTCAGTATCTATTGGAAACCATGACAGTGGGGGGGGCAATCATAGGACGAAATGAGCACCTGCGGGTCACGAATAGTGAATATGTCTAAATGTATAGTAGGTCAAGATTACAAACAACACATTTACTGATTTAGATCCATGAACAATTACATTGAATATTCACTTCGACAGCCGATTGTCATGTATTCAAACAGTGTCTTATAGTACTGTCACAATTTATCCTGCCTCCATGAATAAAAAAAAAAGGAAAAGCAGTACACTGACATTGAACAAAATAACTGATATATCGATTAAACACATCATGTAGGTATGTGGCTGGGTATGTTTCAGAAATACTGATAATTTATCCGTCTCTTAAGTACATAACCTTCAAATTTGTGATGAAATGTGGTGAATTCCAATCAAAGAATCACAAAAACATTATGAACATTTGTTTTTCTTTTCTATCGTCATTCCCAAAACGACTTATGGAATGTCCAAGTACGATTCATTAATCACATTTCTAATGTAGCTAAGCTAAGCAGCACACCAAACTATCAGGTTTTTCACTCTCAAGCTGCACAATGTTAAATAATGATGTAATGTGGAAACACGTGTAGCTCTCAGCCACCGGGATCACATTGATTTAGATGTCAAAATGTATAAGATTGGCTTATTTAAAGCTCACCCACAAACACACACAAAATGGCTGACGCCAGCCATCATTCATATCCATTAACTAAACAATTAACGACTACACAATTTTGACAAATGAACAGTACAAACACTACAATAATGTCAGCGATAATGTAAGATTAGGACAGAATGTCACAAAGGCTAAATGACATCTATTGATGGTAATTACTCAATTAGTTTTGTATTAAACAATGGATGAATGATATATTTCTATGTATGGTACAAATACTACCCAAAACAATTTGCATAGCAACGGTGTGCCCTTTAAAGATGCTAAACATTAATGTAGTGAAATGCACAATAAATAAGAGGACAATTATACCTTATACAGATAGTAATGCTTTACACAAAGTTTTCTTACTTTCGAAATCAATCTGCAACAAACTCAAAAGCTAGTACAGTTGTGCGTCAAAAAGTTATAACTGACACTAACTAAAATATCTGTGAAAAACAATTTTCCCAAAACAAATCTTAGATCTACTACAGTATTATGAATTAAACTAATACCAACATTTCTTTTTTGAAAGGTCTTGCATTAGATTATTAGAAAGACTAATCACAATTACAAATTGCTTCAGATGAAACTTATTCACAAACAACCTTTCAACATGTAGACAATCAGCTCCACACTACAATTTGGTGGAACAAACATAATTATTATTATTAAGCGTGCCACCACGATGGCAAAACACACAGAGAGTAGTCTGGAGCAACAGCACTTTGGTTCTTTGACATTGGCAGCGATTGACAGGAGCTGGTGCCACTGGACATGGCAGCCATTGACTGAGTAGCATTGTACGCGAGTCACACACACACAGGACAGAGGACAGACAACAGACGAGAGGGGAGGCGCGCGTCACGGCCTCTGTTTGAGCGCGGCGCCCCGCCCCCGTCCGTCGGCCGCTGCCATTCTCCGTATTTTTGAGCCGTCCACACTGGTTCCCACAGGCACAGGCAGTCCCGATCCCTTCATACTAAGCCGTCCTCCCGAGGAGGGGGTGGCCAACCTATCACTGACCCTACTGTCCGTAACACCCTCCTGTGACTCCGAGCCTTTCGTAGCCAGCGACAACCGAGCAGGCAGCCTATCTTTTGGCCGAGATGCCAGACCACGAATGTCTGAGTGAGGAAAGAGAGAAATCAGGAACTTACAAAGCAGACAAAAAAGTTTCAGAAAAGAATTTTGCAATTTAATTAATAATTTACAAAAGGAAATGTGCTTCTGTAAACATTATTATTCTACAAAATGATCCATTTTTCTTTCTCTCAGAAATTATAATTTATACTACAAAACAAAAACTTCTGACAATAACTGGCATCTGAACTAAATCCCAAAAGAACTCAACTTCTGACAAGCATGCATAGCCGTGAATCAAGAATAATAAAAAAGCAGAATATGTGGCACATGCAGAAATACAAGCAATACCAGGCACCAAAATGTCATGCAAGGTGTGATGGCTTGAGAAAGGCATACTGTAGATCAACAGGAAGGCGCTCGAGACGATGATGATGACGATGACGATGATGTTGTTGTTGATGATGATGATGATGATGATAATGGCAGCAGTTATTATGATGGTAATGGTGTTGATGACAATGCTGATGATGGTGATGATGGTGTTGGTGATGATGATGATGATGGTGACTTCTATTGAATAACTGATAGTATTCCCCCAAGATACAAGATTGAGGTCTACAAGATTATCTAATGCTAGCCCTTGAGAAGAAGCCTTACTGATGTAACTGATAAAGCAAATATATTAGGCAAATACTGAATAGGTAGGCTAAGGCTAAAGTTTTATAACTACATACATGTCAATTCAAGTATTAATACATGTGAAATATACATGTGATACATATGTCACAGATCTGAAATAACAAACTATAAAATGTTGACAGAAAATATATATTGTGTAAAATCTTCCTGGTCTCCTGGCTGGTGAGTGATCCATTATATTTGATGTTGTGACAAGGACAATACTCAACAACTGAGCGAATTAATTGTAGTATTAACAACTCATGTTCAATATAACAATATTTTCCAACAAACTAAAATGAGCTTTTCATACACAAAATATGGTTCTAAGCATTGCGCTCTTAACACAAGCTTGCATTGTTCAAGATAATATGTGTGCAATAGAAAATGTAAACATTGGATGGTATGATAGCTTTAGACAAAGAATATTTTTTAAACATGTCTAGCTGAAAGAAAATATGAAACCATGTGCTGCAGTTTTCCAAACCAAGTAACAGTTTAGTGAAATATGTCCTAATACCATTTGATTGAAGCTTAAAATGTCCTGATATTATGTAAAAACTTGCTGTGAATGGTTGGCAAATAAAACATCAATGCTATTTTAGAGTACATCCCGAAATGTTTTGCCTAGAGCAATTAAAAAATTCAGTTTTTCTTCTGCTTTACTAAGAGTGTTTAAGACAAAAGTGTACCATATTTCTCAAATTAGCGAAATACTAATCAAGTTAAGAGCTTGGTTTGGAAAACAGCACTTGCATATATGACTTGTTAATTAATAACAGTATGATGAATTAGTAGTGTCAACATCATAAAACTAACGACAGCATTGGAATTATTCTCAGCAGTGCAAAGGTCGGATTATTTTTGTGCATTTGCTTTCAATTATAATTACAGAACTAACACAAATCAATGAAGATGTTTCTCAAGGTAAAACAAAATACATTTGTCGTTAACGCTACCTCATCATACATCACTAATTTCATTTCCCTCTTGCCTGTCCAGAAAATCTAACTTTCTCTCTCAGTAATCATGGTAATGGTGTCATGGCTGTGTTTCTGCTTGGAGGACTACTTGGACAGTGGCCTACATTGATTCCAACTACTCATCTCCAGTGGCCCATTCTACATGGGGGGAAGTTTATCTGCTTGTAAATAACATGTCTGAAGTACTCGGATGGGTTTGGGCTGTTTTCGTTCTTCTCTTGCTGACAGAAGTCTATGGTACACTGTTTTGTTTCCTCTTTTACCAACATTTTTGGCGACATTATTATGACTTCTTTGCTATCTTGACCAACACAATCTTCTTGACAAAATCCCAACGTAGATAGATTTGAGGCAATACCAGGACCCAATTCTGAGTTGAGTATGGAGTCGTACTCATTAAGTTTCGTAATCTCGGGCCCGATCTTTGAATCTTGCTAAAATATTACTATATTAAGATAATGTCCATTCTTCTCGATGCATCTCTTCAACACAGCTTTATTAATAAACAGCTCAAACATTGCAACTTCACAATGAACCTAACATCAATAGATGGAAGAGAAGAGGCATATGTGGCCACGAGTTATCTACTGAGAAAGATACTACAAGTAAGAAGACATATCATCTAGCTATATTGGTATGCCGAGATTCAAGAGGAAAATGCTACAAATGATGTACGAACAAGGAGTAAGAAATATCACCTCTGAATTACTTATGCTGATATTAACATTAGGATATAATGGCTTTGTGATACAAAGTCCCAATTACTCACATGCTAATGCTTCATATTAAGTACAAACATATCAAAACATTTCTCACTAGATATTTCAAAATCGCTTTAATGTTGTAAATGATGCTTCTACATACATGCCAAGGGAGACAACTCACACAAAGTTTCATAGGACACTAGAAACAAAACTGGTCAAGTTCAGTCAGTCGAGGAAGAATGACATCCTTTAATTTTATCTATGTCTAATATTCTAAAATATCTAGCACAAAATATCTTGATGCATGTTCAATGAGCAGGATAAAAGTAGAAATCCTGATAATACTCAATGGTATTCAAACACAAGATGCACAAAACTGACTTCAAAACATCAATGTTATTTAGAATCCAGTAAATACCAATTTGTAGTAGATATGCTAAAATACAGTTGGATAAATGTAGGTGAAAATACTGTTGGATAAATGTATCTCAGTATCTATTTCAGTTAAGTGCAAATATGAAGCAATAATATCTAAGGTGTGTTTATGTTAATATTATTTGGTAAACAATTATACAAAACAGCATCTTTTGGTATGGAATTGTTTGTCCATATCCAAACTATTTTTTCTCTCCACAATTTACAATCTCCACAAACCAGGTCCAAAACAGGCTTTTCAGAAGCATTGGCATTTGGGCTCTATTAAAATGTGATGATTACCTCCCTTAGAGACTACTATATTGTCCGCTGGCATAGTCTATTTGTTACTTCAGAAAAGATTTTCTAAAATAATAAAATAATATGATAGTTCCCCAAAAGACCATCGAGTTTGCGCTAGTGTATAGTAGAGATTGTTGAGGAGAACGGTACAAAGGAGTATGAGGCATGCACACTACCTTGTGACTACGGAATACTTACAATTGAAATCCCCGGCCGGTGGTACAGCGCCTATACCCAGCTGATCACTGCGCACACGCCCAGGAAGTGCAGTGCCTTGCAGCGCTCGCGACGTAGAACTGTGCAACTTGCGGTCCCTGTCTAGGTCTTCCGCTCCCCTACCACCCTGCAATACAGACCGTTGACACCATTACATGAAATATTCGCATCAATGTTTTCTTAATTACGTCGCTTGTGCCAATTAATATTGAGAATTTTACTCTTATTGAGCAGGGTTTGTTTTGAGTAATTACTATTGAAATAATTAAAACTATTCGTCAGATATAAGACAATCTAACATCGGTTATATCATACAAGCGATCAATTACATTAGAAAAGAGAAGACCAAAAAAAACGTGACAGGGAAACTCACAAATTTTAACATGTTCCAGTCGAAGACATAATCATATGTAAAACCCTGTCTATGGAAGAGATTACGGAATAGCTGCCGTAAATATGAATAGTCTGGCTTGTCGTCAAATCTCAAGGACCGACAGAAGTTCAAGTAGGTTGCAAACTCCGCTGGAATGAAAAGATCCAATCATTTAGAAATTAGAAATCAGAAAATCCGAAAGAGACATTTTGTATTCTCCAAATTTCACCACTTAAACGTGCTATTTTGATATACAAGTCTTGCCCTACATTCAAAATATTACCATACTGCATATATGTAAATTGATGGCAAACACATTGATTCACAAACTCACAAGGGAATCCTTTACAGAGTTCTTCAATTGGAGTAGACATTTTCTTTTCACTAATTCTTTCGTATTTTTGTCGCTTTGTAGCTGCTTTTAAGCCCTGCCATGGCAGACTTCCTCTGAGGAAATACATGAACACGTAGCCTAATGATTCCATGTCGTCTCGCCTACTTTGCTCTGCAAATAAACAAAGACATGGTCATCAACCAACTAGTGACAACTCTCCACTCAAGCATATGAAGAAATAACAAAGTTGACAGACTGGCCGCTGTCTCTATAGTATACGTGACACAGCTTGTGTACAAGCTGCAAACCAGTCTATTTACATGTGCTTCATACATAGCTTCTCACTAAATACACCTGAGCCGTTACCAAACACTGCTGCAGATAGACCCACCTATTCCTAAATGGGTGTTTATACTGGCGTATCGTGCTGTCCCAGTGAGATTCTTGTTTTCCCTGTACGGTATGTGTTGGTGTGTACGAGCGTCTCGGTACTTTTTGGCAAGTCCAAAGTCTATAATATACACAAGATTGCCTTTCTTCCCAAGGCCCATTAGAAAGTTATCTGGCTTTACATCCCGGTGGATAAAATTCTTCGAATGTATGTATTCAATCCGGCTGATCTGCAAACACAAACAAATAGAAATTCTAAATATTGCACGTTTACATTTTTATGTATTTTTATTGTACAACTATATTGAACCTTGCCGCTACCTGACTAGCGAGTGAATATGGAGCTTAACGCTGCGGGAATCTTTCACCCATTTGTGACCACGCTACCTGACTAATCACAATCAGTACCCTGCAAGACATATTCGAGCATCATCAAGAGGAAGATAGTTTATAAAAGCTTTTATGATAAAATATTAACGTGTGTGTGTGTGGCTTACCAACTGGTCAGCCAGTAATAGCACTGTCTTGAGACTGAACTTGCGTGAGCAGAAGTTGAACAGGTCCTCCAGACTGGGACCAAGTAGTTCCATGACCATCACATTGTAGTCGCCCTCGGCCCCACACCACTTGATTGTTGGGATTCCCACTGAAACAGAAGGAAAACCAACATGACTTATGCATTTAAGCGTCAATCATATCTGAAAAGGATAAATGATAAATTTTCGTTTAAAAAACCTGTTTATTCTTTATATAAAAATTAAAATATAAATAAAATTGGGCGAGCTTCAATTAGTACTTTACGTCGCAGCAGGAATATTCCACCCATACACTTTTAAGAAAGAAATTAATATTTATACAACGGTACATATTTTTTAAAGAGTGACCAAAAGAGATAAAGATATTCATTTTCACATACATTATCAGTTGTCAATTGTCAATTGGGATATTTAAACTACCAGTTTTTTAGTAATATTTTTTTCACACACACACACACACACACAAATGTGTGCCACACACAACTGCCAGTCTATTACTTTGCTTGGCAACTTACTTCTACATAATCATGTACTTTCATTTTGTTGGACCGACTAACATGTTTTACAAATTACATCAAATTGCAATCATGCTCAAACTCATAAGACAAGGACCTAGGTCAGTTATGACAATTTGAAGAACAAAAACATGCAAAATGAAAGACAGATGAGTAAAATGAAAAATAATTAACAATCAAGATTTAAAATCTAATTTTAAACAAGATTCCTTCCTAATAGTAATATCATGCTATTGGTAATATGCAAGCCACACATCGATAATATTAGAAATGGGCAGATTTTTTTTAAAGACAGGATTACTGAAACTAAAAAAAAACTCAAATGTTCATGTTTTATTGCTAATAGTAATAGATAAGTAATTATATAACCTAATTTCCAAATATAGAATATATTCACATGAACGAACATCTTGACTGAAATAATCAGCAAACAATAATTTCCCTTGTACGCTTGAGAAGGACTATTTCTATGCGTCATCACAAAAATACTACAAAACATTGTAAGCTACTGTACAGATAGAGGTATTGGGGCATTGAGAGCTACCCTTGCAATAAGTAATTTACAGATCTTGCTATCCGAGTTGCTATCTTTTTCATTTGAACCATATTTGCATTATTTAGTATGATTTTGTAAGTCGGGGATGGCATGCAATGCATTATGAAAATGAAAAATTCCAACACCAAACAGGGAACTGCAATAACTGGAAATCTTTTTTACAATTTACATATATCAGCGATTAAATATTATAGTTGACCTATCCAACATCTATCCCAATACCTGGCACTGGCTATCACTTATCCTTTTAGTTGGTCATTCCTTAAATCATTTCACAAGACAAGACAAGTTCAGACAGAAAGAACATGGGCTACCTTGATCGTCTCTCTGATTTTGTATAATTCTATTATCCGAGTTTATACTCCCTGAAGTCCAACTGATAACTGAAATACTACAAGGATTAAAAACTGCAAAACTCACTCTAGGAATCTATTCAAACAACTTAACTTGAAATTTCTGGCATCACTAATTTACTTTTACCAATATGATAAACTGATAAATGGGTCAAGATACAGATGTATGAACTTCCATTAAAACAAATTGTTTTCACATATTTCAGGACAGGTTATTTTTCGGGCGATTTCCAAACACTGATGGAAGGAATCAGACATGCAATTATTAAGGTTCATGTACTTTACAACTTGAGGAATTCTCAGACAAACAAATTGTGAATGCAAACTTCAATCAACCATGATAATAGATTTAATTTAATTGATTTGATTCAATCATTGAAAAATATATCAAATAACCGATATCTCTTCCAGAGTTAAGTTATCAATTAATCTTGAATAATGTCAGAGTATGCCTCAAATTAACCGCAATGGCTATAAACATGGTCATTTCTGTTCATGGCTATATCCTCCTGTTTGATTTGTAATTCAATCATTTCTACATTCAAGATTCACGAAAAGGAAAACACCAATAATAAAAACAATATGAATGTCACAATGACAAAAAAACTGATTGTCACAATGACAAAAAAACTATAGACTATATTCATAAAAACGTCAATTTTAAGATGTATGCCAAAGGATTATTTCCTTGTTCAAATCTAAATCAGCGATTCCTCTCGGATTAAACTGGCAATTTTATACACACATCATTTCCAATAAAGTAAATCGAATACAATTCCCTCCAATGTCCGTAACAATGACTAGCACACGTATACGCGCACTGCCATTCATACGGGGCTGGGATAAAGACGAGAGTTCGAAGGAGTAGCGTCACTCGCTCGTCTGCCATGATTGGGGTGACGACCAGGAAAAGCCATAACAGTTAGGTGGGTCCTCCCAACTATGGTTAGTCCATGCATCACTACAAAGAAATGAGAAATCTTACCACCTCCCTGCATCATCCGATAAATCTTGCTCTCAATGTGGAGCTGGGGATGCTTGGTCTTGACACACTCCAGTTTGATAGCCACCTCCTCACCATTAGATATGTCCGTGCCTGCAACAAACACCCACAGCCATTACTAGGGGCGACTATCACAGGTAATTTCACTATCACGATAGTATTGCGATAGTTAGAATTACTATCACGATACTATCACAA
>JAVCKZ010056623.1:0-16395 GCA_034780755.1 Lepetodrilus elevatus | reverse complement strand
GATTGTTCTTTCAGAATATGTAATAACCCCGATAGTGACCATTTTCCCCTATGCAAGTATGATCTTGCCCCTTTAAGGACGAGCTATAACCTTTTCCTGCTGTCATATTAAATAATTTATCAACGCAGTGTTCTATCCGCAGTGTTCTATCTGGAAGCCCTGCTTGTCTACAGAGGAAACATTAACCATTTCTATGTTGGATGCAATAACATACATAGAACAGCAAGTATAATTAATATAATTAATCCGGTGTGGAAAGCGTTACCTACGAGGAAGATGTATAACACACGTGTAGAATTATAATTTGGAGGGAGCCAGTATGCAATTTGTCCAATAAATATGCTAAAACTATTGAGTCACTTTGCATGATTCATAAACAACACGGGCCGCAAGGGAGAATGTCCGACTGAAATTACTACTTGCCCTACAAACTGACATGACATCACTTACACACAAACATTTACTGATGTAAACAGTGTGGATGTCACATACTATAAACAGTTTAAAACTCAGATATTTATGTACATTACATCTAATATTGTAATAATAAAACAGAAATAATATTAAAATGTACTTTGTTAGAGAATTACATAGTAGGCTGGTCATAAATAGCAATGTATTATTAACCCTCTCCCTGCAAGATTACGAAAAAAAGCACTGCTCATTAGGGCATCTCCGTTGCCTTTAGCAGGAAGAGGTTTAAAGAAAGATTTACGGTCGTACTCTGTGCTATTGTTTTGTCTTGGGTATTATGTCATACCCAGACATGATATAGAATATTGCAGTGACAAAGACTGCAAAAGCTGGAATTAGTGCTGACATCACTATTTGGGACATTTCCCCATGGAATTCACATGTTTATAGTAAATCAATAGCCCTCAAGTTTCCATAGCAACTTGAAATGGCATGGGGGAATGCGCAGTTATAAATGCAGAAACTGATGTCTCTTTGACCGACTGCACAATATATGCATAGAATTATAATATATGCATAGAATTAGAAAGTTATAAGGAACTATCATTTAGAGTGTAGGGTGTTGTGTGAAATAATGGCACAGGGATGCACAGATATCAATGGAGAAAGCGATGTGTCTGACCGATTCTAAGACAGTGTATGCCTAGAGTCAGGAAGGCGTGGTTATTAGGTAATGAATGAATGAATGTTTTATGTTGCAGCGGGATTATCTCACGCATAGACACCGGGGTAGGGTGCTGTATCACACAATGGCATGGGGGATGCACGTTTATCATTGCAGAAACTGATGTGTCTTTGGCTAATTCTTGACAGTTTATGGGCATAGAATTAGCAAGGAGTGATCGATAGGATTTTGTATGAAATAATGGCATGGGGAACGCATAATTGTCAATGCAGCAAATGATGTGTCTTTGACCAACTTCCAGGTGTAGGGTTGTCTATGAAATATTGACCAGTCCAAAATTATAGACCATGAGGTTAGACACGTCCAAGTTCATAGAATTCCACTGGACATGAGTGGACATTGGCATCAGAGATTGAGAGCCTCTGTTTGGATTGGCGTTGATAATTGTACACAAGCAATATAACCAGAGGCTCCGAGATGCAAGGAAGATTCCCAAGCCTTCAAGTATTAATCTGTCGTGAAGTCCAAAATTAGTTGATGAATTCCAAGGATGCTACTGCAATGCTTCACAACACACATACCGGGTAATTGCATTCCAAAGTATGGATATTGAACCATGAAAAATTGGTTCTGCTGTGACTTTCATCTAAACCATATTTTCTGTGAAATGAATTAATCTGATAATGCTGATCAAGCTAAACCTTTCATCTAAATAATACACTATAATTTCATTAAATTATGACAATGAGTCAATGATAATTAAATTATGACAATGAGTCAATGATTCAAATAAATAAATAAATATATTTAACCCTCTCCATGCTGTAGGCATCCAGACATGCCCTAAAGAACAATGACTGTGCCTACTCCAGCAGGGAGAGGGTTAATACAGTGCACGATACTGTACTAATGTATGCTCGAAAATCCACCAAATATTCATTTCATTTCTGATCCATTTACTTCCAAATGTGCATTCAACAGATACATGTATGTTGCACCCAAAAATCTTTCATATTTATTTTGTAATTGCGGTTTAGACTGGCTTTCAAGATTCTTTCACTTATACAACTCGTACCAGAGTATTTAACCAACTACCTCAATTAATAATTTATAAAAACATCATCTTTTTAAATCAGCTTGTTCCGTATTGACATTATACCAATTTAAAATATCACAGGGAGGTCCAATATTAGTCCAGATAGAGTTGCCTCCCTTCTACAGACAATATATCCCTAGTGAGCGATACAGAAAACTTCACAAATGACTCATGTTCACTGGTATGATAAGAAACAATTAGCCTGGCCCCGAGATTACGAAACTTTTCTGAGTACGTTTTTGTACTCAACTCAGAATTGTGTTCATAAAACGTCATGTGACGTCATAGTCTGAGTACGTTTTTGTGCTCAGAAAGTTTCGTAATCTCCGGGCCTGGGAATGTCTAGTAGCGGGCTCTACCTCTGTAATGCGGCTGTGGTACAAAACATGCTTCTGTCGCATAGATCTATTGATTGACAGGTGATGACAGGTATACATTTCAGGCCATCGGATCATGACCTGTTATTGTTCCGGTGACCGACCATCAAGATGTCAGTCACTACCTGAACCAGCACTTCTTTAACTTATTGATCCTCGCCGTTTAACACACTTTCCGTTTAACACACTTTCCGTGTCCATTGACAAAACCTTCCGCAGCTTTCTACAACATGCAATCCTTTTACAAAATCAACAAGTGCATTCCCTCGGAGAAAATAAACAGTTTGTGACTTTAACCAAAAATGTACGCATTCTCTGTGCTCTTTCTAACAGAAGTCGCAAACAGGTGCCATTCCTTAAGTTCAAGTTAGACTGTTACGGCAATCAAATTTACCCGTCACTTATCACTACCTCCATCCAGTTGGCCGTGATTACATATTTATGTTATACCTAGAGTCTTTGTAGATGACCTTACTATTCAGTTCAAAAGATGTCAATAGTGGCCCCAGGGCACAGCTGTAGGCTGAGCAGCCATAACATGTCAATGTGTCACCAGGGAACTGAACAGATACACCACTTCATAGCTGACAGAATCAGGAACATTATCCCTGCCTAATACTACGTTATTCACAGTTATACATGCACGGGATGTGCCAAGAATCAACAGACTGATTTGAACTAATAAACTTTCCAAATTATGCAGGTTTTATTTGGTGCAGGGTGACCCGATCCATTTCTCCTAATGTTGAAGATATCCTACGAGCTAGTAGAAATTTCATGTTTTATTATTTATACCATTATTCGGGCGAGTATGTTTTAAAGTTAAGTTCTAACCCTGTGGTATCATGTTACGATGATAGACAGACAAAGATAGTATTTAATGTTTTATATGTTAAATACTAGGGGTGTAGCGATACATCGAACTATCGATAGATCGCGATAGTGAGTGGCCCGATAGCAATGCAACGATGGTAATTTGAACTATCGATTATTTCCATCGAGTTATTATATTCTACTACAGTTTGGCATGAAATACATTGACACCCCTATTTTGTAGATTACCTCGGTAAATACTTCATGGATTGACAAATAAAAATTCTTATTTTGTATGCCCCAACTGAATATTTTGAGTAAGTACTATTTCATGCAGATAGGCAACATCTGAGAGAAGGGTCATGAGGCCTTGGCTAGATGGACATGTCCTCCTACTAACTGTATCCTCACCTTGCGGAGTTTGCCAAAGGTTCCCTGTGGACACTCCTTCTTGTAGAACTTCTTGAGCCTCCGCATCTCTGGCTTGGCCATTCCAATAGCCTCCAGGTCGTCCTCCTTGACATACTTCAGGTGGTCCACGCACGTGATCTTCAGCTCGTTGCGGAGGCCGTTCAGGTAGTGCTCCAGCTGGGCCTCCGCCAGGAAGTCCTGAAGGTCCCGAGGAGAGGTCATCTCGCCCTCCTCCTCAGATCCTGAAAGCAGAATAAGTTACGGTCAGAAATTATGACAAGAATCAGGAATACATTGCCATTTTGCCCTATACCTCAGATCCTGAAAGTAGAATGAGTTACGGTCAGAAATTAAGACAAGAATCAGGAATACATTGCCATTTTGCCCTCCTCCTCAGATCCTGAAAGCAGAATGAGTTACGGTCAGAAATTATGACAAAAATCAGGAATACATTGACATTTTGCCCGCTATCTCAGATCCTGAAAGCAAGAGTAAGTTTGCCATCTGGATCAAAATTATGTTTTGCATGTAGTTAATCCAAGTTCCAGGATGATGCAAGTTCTAGGTCAACGCAAATTATGTTTCTGTTCGGGGATATGGAATAGAAAAATGTATACCATACACCATAAGAAATATCACTCTTGGATGTTGTACATTGTTGACATCCCAACAAGAAAACGATAAGAATATCCTAGTCTGAGATGATTTCCTAGTGCAGGAAATGGACACATCACTGATGCCTTAACTAATCTGTCCATGATGTAGGCAGCGACCAGAGATGCCATAAACAGAAGTGCCTGGGACTAGTCCAGCAGGGACAAGGCTAAACCATTGAAAGTTTGTACTGTTGTATGGGCTACAAAATACACCAACCATGTCACATAAAGTGAATCATTTCATTTCAATAATGCTTGTGTAAACATACAGATATATCGACATCATTATCAGGATAAATGTGATGTGTTGGAAAATAGAAATCTGCACAAATCTGATCATGTAATCAGTTCATTTTGAGGATAAGCTATAACTATGTGGATACATACTTTATCTACTATGTTAACAAACACAATGCTTCAACAGCATGTAGAAAGAGTAATGTCATAATCAGATTATATACTCAAACCATGATATAACACCAGTACGGAATAAGTGAGAATTACCGGTAGTACTTCAGAATCTAGCTTCAGGAATCAATTAACACCTTCCATTCCAGACTTAGCATTCTTTCAAACCAACTTACACAATGTAGAAAGTGTAGTGTTATAATGAGGTTATATATCCAATATATCGTATAACACATAACACTAATAACAGGCAACAGAATCAGGGAGATTTAGTACTCAAGTACTCAGCTTCAGGAACCAATTAACACTTTCCATTCCAGACTAGCACCCTTCCTCGTACTAATTAAACACAGACCAGGAATCTCTTCCTGACAATTAAACCAAATGTACACTAACAACTGTGTGATACCCCTCTCAGTTCCATTACAGAGTATCTTCATTGTTAGCACCCTTACAGCACCCTTACAGCACCCTTACAGCACCCTCCAAGCACACCAGGAATCTCTTCCTGACAATTAAACCAATGTACACCAACAACTGTGTGATACCCCTGTCACTATCAGATACAGACTATCTTAATTGTTCGCACCCTTACAGCACCCCACATGCACACCTGTTGTACTGCTACCACTGAAATCAACCTCAAGCATCTGGCGTATGTCAATCACTATCTCTTTCTCTGACAGGTCATGATGTCATTAATTAGGACAATAGGGTTGCATCAAACTTGTGTACTGGAGAGATTGTGAGGTTGTCTGCGTAAATAAACAATTTGTGTTCCTAATCTTAGATCATACAAGGGTTCAGGAAATTAATACCAATGTTTATTTCTCAGATTACAAATGAAATATACACTTGAATGTGTGCACATGTTTTCACACTAACAGAATAAATAAATAGAAATGAAAGACACTGAGACATTTATTCAAAAATGATTACGCAGATAATCATAAATTATTATGCAGAGATAACGGTATTGATTAAATCTGGCGCCAATATTATGAGAGAGAAAAAATTGAGTACGATTTCATCCTCAACTGAAGTTTTGTTCACAATCACTAATATAAAACTTTAGTTTGCGTATGCAAAATGTTTTGTACTAAAAAAATTGCGTAATCTCGGAGCGTGAAATGTCAACAGTGTTTAATTTGTATCATGTTCCTCAGTGTCTAACATATTGACTGTTAAGAAAACAGTGCATGTCTATCTGCATGTGCAATGGATGGGTCTAATTTTAGCGCTAAATTGTATTGTATGCACACTGACAAAATCCTTGCAGCCAGCTGCACAATTCAATGCAGCGGCACACATGCAACAATGCACCTCACAGTCCCACGCTCTCGCAGACCCACAGACCCACGAGTCTGGGAATAGGACGACATTTAGCCATCTATCACAAAGATATAAATAGCGATCCAACAGAAATGAAATACTAATAAACCCAGGCCAGGTAAAGACAATAATCAGGATAAGCCTGCCAATAAATGAAAACGAGATAATACAGCATAATGTTAGGTCTCACCTCTACTGCACAGCATGGCGATACGACTCACTGAAGGTGATTTTCTTCAGGCATCAATACCGTAACCTTCGAAACATCCGGAGTTACAGCACAAAACATGGCCCAAATTTCCACGAATCTATATTCACGATATATCGTCTTCGAACTGCCTTGCCCCCATAGTGTTACCCACATGAACGATCACAGAGCGAACTGTCAAGTTACCAATTTCATCTGCTTGCAGCCGTCAGCTCCGCGCGATCTCTTTGTTGCCCCGCCGATATCCGCGATAGCCTTTGTCAAAAAACTACTATGACATATTAAGCTGTAATAGTAAATCATGTCCGATGTGAATCCAGCCATGCATGTTTTATCACCTCTATTTAAACATAAAATCTCTCCTGTATTGAAATTTATTTTTATCCACGAGTGATTATACATATATCTTCTAATTGTTGATGCAATATTACAATTGAGTTGCTCCCCTTTATCCCAGAGAGTATCACTGACTCACAGCTGATTATACATCTGTTCGTAGCAACACCAGGTAGTTCGGTCTGTGTGGTATCACGTTCTATGTCAGCCTATTGTGACTGCGGCTTCTTTATTTGTATTACAATAGGGCATTGGAGCCAGATTGAGCAGAATAGGCAACTACGTGAGGAAATAGGTGGCTTTTGTGCAAATACACTTGAAAGTACATTAGAAATCAGAGCGAAAATGATAGCTTATTGTGATAGCGATGATTAAGATATTATCAGATAAGTATTCATTATAGCCGATAAGAAGTCCTTAGGAATAATCCATAAGTGAAATGCGACCATATCTGAATTGGCTTCAAACTGCAATATTTCAAAGAAATAGTTCTTCATTCAGGGTGCTGATATGTTAATCTAACTATACAAGATGTATAAAAAAAAACAATACAAGTTTCATTTTTCAAAACCAATATTATAAACCTATTCAATACAAATATGCATAGAACTTTTACATTGCTGTTTAAATTAACTTGCTCTTGCCAGGAAAACAATTTCAGTTAATTAATTAATAAGTACAAAATTAATTAATAAGTACAGAACATTAAGCAAGAACTCAAATATACTAAAGTGGAGAATTTTTACTAGGATAAATATCATCATTTTACAGAAAAACCCTAAAAGATTTCAACATATTATTAAAGGGCAAGTTCATAATGATATATAGGCCTATTTCTTTTCAACATCTTTTACTCTAAATAAATAGATAGGAAGATAATCGAACAACAGCTCGCTGTTCCCGCTTATCAAGATCGATAACTCGACGGTCCCCAAAGTTGATATTTGGATGTATGAAAATTACCTTGCTAATTTGTCGTTTTCCTCCGAAAAAACCCAACCTAGATCAATTCCCCAACACACATGCTTTGTATATGCTCAACTTTACGCAAAACACTCATTTATTTCCAGTTTGAGCGGATAGGCCTAAATCATTATGAACTTGCCCTTTAAAGTCTGCAGAAATGTGCACAGTGCTTCCTAGGGGCTTATCAACCAGGAATGTTGTCACGGAGTTGAGAAACTAAACCCAGGGCATGTATTCCTGATAAAGAAGCCAGAATCACTAACGCCACCCAATTTACTACAGATGTAGAGAAATAAAACCCATAAAAAAAAAAGTGGTTGTGAAATGAGAAGTTATTGCCATGGCCCCTGGATGGGATTTGAACTCAGACATTCATATCTGTAGTCTGATACTCTACCAGCTGCACCATCCCCAGTTTTGCTTTCATAATGGTCTGGGCGGGGCACCCAAATACGTGGGGTGGGTGTTACAGGGGGAAAGTGCTGTAATCTCTCTACCATAGCCGTGCCTGAACATATGATTACATTACATTAAAATTATGCTATATAACCATTTCCCAATCTATATCAAACCGATACTTTTAGTCTTAATTTCTTTTGGAAATATTGCTAGAATCCTCATTGATAATTTTACTTACAAACATAAACAGTAATAAAAATTAAAAAATTGGACACCCTGACATAACCACTGACTTTTAAATCCCGACAAGCCAATACATGTATCTAGTTTCAGCATTTCAAACATACTTCCTTACCGAGGCTTGTGACTTGAATTCATAACATGATACATTGCAGACATTTGTCTCACCCCCAAAAGAATCCCAAGAAACCATTCTGCTAGCTTTGATGAAAATAATTTCAACTATTTTTTAAAAGCCATACAAGTTTCATTGCTCTGTTAGTTCTCTCAGTACTATTTTGAATGGAAAAGAAACATGTAATAAATCCACTATCTGTCTGACATCTTTAGTCATGATAATTATAGATCTTGACATTCTGTCTCAATGTGTACTCTCTCTGCTTGGCAGAGCAGGTAAATTGCAGCCTTCATCAAGAAATATATAGCTCCTCAAACATGCTTCACTGAATGAATATACAAGATAAATTTACCTTTTTTTCTTCAAAGGGATATGTGTCATGTATTTAATGTTTAGAACACTATACAAGAAATACTGTTTCTAGGTTAGGTATATACTTATACCTACACTACATAATAACAATATATTGAATGGGTTTGGGTAGGAGTATAATAGTACATCTTCAATATATTGTCAAGAATTGTATGTAACTAGTATGAATCATTGATGATGGACGATGACTTTAAAAAAAATAGGCTAACCTTTCCCATGCTGAAGGCAACCGGAGATGCCCTAAAGAGCTGTGCTAGCAGGGAGAGGGTTAAATATATATCCAAAATACACAAATACATGTACTCTTTAATTTTATTTTTTTTAAATTGGGGTTTAGAGCAGCTTTCAGGATTCTTTCACTTACATCACAGATTGTCAATTCGCCGCAGGAGCAAACTTGCAACATCCGTAGTGCTGAATGTTGCAGTAAACCTGAGAGGACCAACTGGTACCGATGGACC
Source organism: Lepetodrilus elevatus (assembly GCA_034780755.1). NCBI lineage: Eukaryota > Metazoa > Mollusca > Gastropoda > Lepetellida > Lepetodrilidae > Lepetodrilus > Lepetodrilus elevatus. Next base: position 7,103 of record JAVCKZ010056623.1, on the reverse strand, counting down.
AAGGATGATAACTGCATCGTCACGGTACAAACAGTGCACCCTATCATGATCAGTACACCCAGTCCATCCTACCATGATCACGTGGTGTGGGAAAAGTAACATTGAAAACATGCCAATGGCCCCATCAGTACCATACAACTGCTGATCTCTATTTATCTGCGTGCAGAGATACAGGTACATAAAAGCAGTGGCACCCGACTGGGCGGAGATACATCAAAGTCAACTGGACAGTTATGTCTATAGCATAGCCCACAAGTAGGCAGAAATAGCCACAGGTGAACACAGCGATACTTATAGCATACTCCCTGAACCAGTGGGAGGTATGTGATTGTCAGATTATACAGTCATTTCACTGGCTTGTATCTTCATGCAGACTGTACATAAGACATACATCTGGGTATCGTTTCTCGAAGCTCTTGTATCTACTATGAGACCGTAAGGACTCTGGTAGCGATCTCTAATACATGGGGATCGTGCACTTACGAGAACCCTATGGTTGCATAGAGAATATGAGCGCTTCGAGAAACGATACCTATTGTTTAATGTAAGCGAATAATTTTGGGTTTTATTTTATTTATTTATTTTGTAACAGTGTGTGTTGGATATTTCCAGGACTAGAAGTGTTAAAGGAAAAGGTATGCAGGGATCTTCAGCATAAACAATCCTATACATGAATCTTGTGTAACTAGCATAGTACGCAATGGTGAAGGGAGCATGAGTTGTTTCCCTTTAAATTGATAACCTGTATGAGATGTGGTTACATGCTAACAGTATTGTGACATGAGATGTCTGGCTGTATGCTAACTGTATGACATGAGATATCTGGCTGTATGCTAACTGTGTGACATGAGATGTCTGGCTGTATGCTAACTGTGTGGCATGATAATGTATGGCTGTATGCTAACTGTGTGACATGAGATGTCTGGCTGTATGCTAACTATGTGACATGAGAATGTCTGGCTGTATGCTAACTGTATGACATGAGATGTCTGGCTGTATGCTAACTGTGTGACATGATATGTCTGGCTGTGTGCTAACTGTATGACATGAGATGTCTGGCTGTATGCTAACTGTATGACATGATATGTCTGGCTGTATGCTAACTGCGTGATGAGTGATATGACCAGATATATGCTGTTAATGAAACGTGTGCCAATGTTGTTATGACATCATGAAACATATTTCTGGATGCTAACTGAATGATGAAAAAACACACGGTACTAATAAATTGAAAATACATTAAGTCTTCCTAGACATATGACTATGACCTCAACTTAATATTCAACTCCAGGTAACAGACTAATCATCTTCAAAACAAAGTAGAAAAATTTACCACAATACATGAACATGCTGATATAGCATAAAAAGGACTGAATTATGTTTTCCACTCAATTTGGAAAATTGCCAAACACAAATATAATACGACATTAAACGTACACAGTAAACAGACAGACACATATAGATCAGGCTAGGCAGAACAGTACAGTGTACACCTATGCAGGGTTGATGAAGCCTCAGTTACTCCTACAAGGCCACTGTGCATATCTAGAGATAGCTCTTTGAAACTGTACTCACAAAATGAAAACCCCATATTGGCCGCAAAAGAGCCTATTTTTAGACGGTATAAAAACCGCCATGGAACCAACCAAGCAAAATGCAAACATAGAAGACAGTTTCAAATTACCTGTGGAGAAACATATGCTTACATCATAAGTCTGCAAACTGAGACCTCCTCTACCAAGCGCCAAGCTGAGAAACTTTCCGTAATGGTTCGTCTCTTCCTGTCTTGCGGTTCCAGTAAAGCTCACATAAATAGATGTGCTCAGGGGGGATAACCAGGTAGATTGAGGAAACTGACAACCGCGTAAAAATCAGTGTTTTACCCCCGTTGTCTCTAGTAATGGCACTGAGACTTTTCACAACATGGGATCACAAAAACCTTTTACAACAAAGTCCTCACTACTCTCTTTTTCAAACATAAATCTCATATATAAATATCAGGAATTTCTTTTATTTCAGTATTTAACAACATAAATTTGCATTTTCCTCCAACATTGTAATAATTTGCGTGCATGTTATGACATCTCGGTTGTTTCATCAGCGAGGACAGAATCAAGCTGAGAATTGTCATAACCGGCAATAACTCGATAAAGTGGCAAGTTGACCTTGACCTTACTCCCGTGGCTCCGGTCCCGTCTGCGACCAGAGTATATTGATCCGCTGCTTCCACTCGTCAATTTAATCCTCGCCTGAATTACACAAGTAAACGTCCAACGCAAAATGTTTACAGCGCATCTCGTACCAGAGAATGGTCGCCCATGCTTTCCTCATCTTCTATTGTACTGCGTCTGCAGCTGCTCAGTAAAGCATGGCCATCTTCAACATGCTCGTGGGTGTTCCGTGCTCCTCAGATAATTATCATCACAAATTGCATATGACAAGCAGAATGCGTCTCCTTTCAGACGCAGTGAATACTGGATTAACTGCAAATTGCACTTTTAACATTAGGTCAAGTCATCATTTTCATTCAAAATATAAACAAGGAAATACTGTAACACCTAATTAGTATTGCTGTGATTAAGATGTTCATAGTATACAGGTTGTCACGGTGTACTTCCTTGTAATAGTGCCCCCAACTAGTATTACTATTACCCTCATTATTACATAAGATTATAGTATTACTATTACCCTCATTATTACATAAGATTATAGTATTACTATTACCCTCATTATTACATAAGATTATAAAATCTTATCAGAGAAAGCTTAGACTTTGTTATGACCAAATCAACCCAAATTAACCATGTGTTTAACAATTAACTACACACGGAGCAGTCAATTAGCACCAAATTACCAAAATATGTTTATGACCCGTGTAAAATGTCAATGATATTCACGAATGATTACTCTCATAATGGTGAATACTTCACACCAGCTGACCGACAACCATTCTCACTTTCACACCAGCTGACCGACAACCATTCTCAGTTTCACTCGGCTACACACTAAATCAGCACTGCCAAGTGAAGTTTGTGACATAAATGTCGGGTCTGTTTATCTCCTAGACGTTCCACATGTTCAATGACACCCTTACTTCCTAATCGTGCCAAGCTGTGTCCATGTCCTGTACAGTGATACACACAAATACTAACACTAATACCTACGTATTGAATAGACCTATGGTATGTAATACTAGTGGTAATAACGTAGCGCTATGAGCAGCACGGCTGTCGAGTGTGGATTTTGTCGAATATAAATGTGAAAATTAGTATTATTATTATTATCATTATTATTATTATAATATACATTTCATATTTTCTGTTACATGTATACAAATTCAATTCAAGAATACTTCACATGCAATATAGTTCATAAAATAATCCATATTCTACTCATAACCACAAACACAAGCATCTGTAGCGTTTCATACAATCAAAGTGATCAATGTTAATTTGCACGCTAAATTAAAATGTCTCCAATCGTAGCGGACGTTTCCCAAACAGTGGAGATTGTATTGCAGAGTGAGGTTCATTTCCGGTACTATATCTGCCATGGTTTGGGCCCTGGTTTCAATCTGGCTGGCTATGACATGCTGCTACTTCATCAGAGATTGGGGTGAGGGAGTGGGGGTGGGGGGTCACAGATCTTCCGTTTCCTCCTCCACCCCCCAGGGAGGGGACCCCAGCCTCCAGATAGCACTCACACTCACAGCCAGCAAACTTGCACAAACCTTTGATGATGGATTACCTAAACTATATTTATATTAAATTTCATATCTCCTGCATCACTTAGTAGATTTACTTACAGCTCGGTTAACACCCAGCAGGGGGCGCTGTATGAATCATCGTGAAGGACTAGCTCTACATGGTGTGTAAACATGATAAGAGTCAGATTCCATGTGCGACTTTAATATGAAAGACTTCCATTACCAATTGCATGCTACAATAAAATTATTTATTAAAGGGATTTGTCTTATCAGACATGGCAACAGATGAACACCAGCCTCCAGGGTTGGTACTTAACTTTAAAACGTACTCGCCCGAATAATGATATAAATAATAAAACATGAAATTTCTACTCGCCTGTAGGATACTTTTAACATTACGAGAAATGGACCGGGCCACCGGGCGAGTGGGAACTTCTAACCCTGAATACATGTAAATTTGATTAGTCTACATAAGTATTTTGGGCAACATTTTCCACATGTCCCTTGCCACTGGTTTTTAAGATACCCTCTCCCTGCTGGATTAGGCACAGTCACTGCTCTTTAGGGAATCTCTGGTTGCCTCCAGCAGGAAGAGGGTTAATGCTCTCCCTGCTGGATTAGCCACATGTACAGCCCTTTAGGGCATCTCCAGTTGCCTTCCTCATGGAAAAGGTTAATTATGATTTCCGTGTAAAACGAGCCAGGTATCTGCTCCAAGTCACATAAAATGACCATGGAAAAATAAATCAGCTGATTTCCGTGGATCCACACAAAATTGCCTTGCTTCCTTGGAAAGCAGTCAATAACAGCCCTGAGCAGAGGCGACTGTTTATGTATGTTATCATAATGTATTCAGACAGTATGAGACAGGAAGTAAGCAGTGTTGAATTCCTCTCTGCTAGATGGCATGGCTAGCTTGCACGTATTTATTTGATCCAGATCTAAAAGTCCTTTCAAGAATTCTTAGAGTGCTGATAGGAATATCTATTTGTTGAAGGTTGACTTGAATTTCGAAGAAAGACAAAAAAAACTGACGCCAATTCCCCCTAAAGCTCTGGGACAGCAGATGTGAAAACAGTTACGTTGCCACACATCGGTAACTTAATATCTGGCATTGACAATATTTTCTGACTGCGCAGCAATTAGCTTACAGCTTCAGATGCACCACACACATGACTCGTGTCTATTCCCATTTACAAGCAGTGATAAACGACATACAGTTGCACGGCCAAATTGCAAATTACCCGGCAACAATGGTTAATGAAATTCTGGTATTTTATTTCATGTCATCCTTCAACTCTAACCCCACACACACACTCATTGCAAATAACATGGACCTTAAAATTCTCAAATGTTTCTGTACAGCCAACCATGTATCGTAAGTATGTATGTGTAAGAGATATGCTCAGTGAACCACGTCAAGTAAAGTGTCACTCAGACACTCAGTCAATACAATGTATTATCACAAACCCAGGAGCCTATATGTCTCTACAAAAGAAACTGGATATACATGAAATTTATATACGCACCCTCTTTATGAAGCCAATTCATCAGTTTTAAATTCTTCATAGAGGGCATACTGAGGGAGAGGTTCTTAATCCGAGATAAATCCAACCGATCCATATTTGCGTGTACTATCCTTCACAGTAAATCCGATGGAAAGTGTCAAAATAAATCCTCAAATCCCTGTGTCCATCAGCCGAGACATTGGCCTTTCTCCACACCAGAGCTCCTCACAGCTGCCTGTATGAAAGCGGTGAGTGGGAGCTCTCCAGTAGTACACGCTCCTCTGACCAGCCTGTGTGGCCTCTATCAGGAATAATCCAAACTTGAGACTGCTGCTGGTGCTGCTGCCTGGAAATCTATATCACAACTTGCAGTTGCCCACAGGTCCAGTCCTTATCCAACACCAGTGTAGTGTCAGACAGTGAGAGTCTTAATTGGGAAGCTCCACGCTTGTTAAACAAAGAACTCTTTGAGGGGAAAACACTAAAATTGAAAATGTGCTTCTTTCAGAACCAGGGTCTCTTCTTGCTCCTGATTGGATGATAGCTAATTTTCAAACTATTTCCCAGACATGAGTCTGTGTCGGTATACAGATGCCGGGTCGGACAGTCAGCGCTGGCACCGGGATTTCTGCATACAATGTCGCAGTAATTGTATTAATATGCATAATTACCGTCCTGATTGACAATCACGTTATTACAGCGGGGGTCTGCCACTGTGCTAGGAATGTTAACGACCTTTGAACCCCGATACCAGAAATCAATATCTTGATCCGCACAAAGGGGGCACCCATATATTCACACTGGACAGCAAAGTTATGATTCATTTAGCATGTTTACTTTAAGAGCACATCAACTGTGAATTCAGGTGGCGTTAGTCACATATAATGTACATGCAAGCTGTCAGATTCTGCAAATGTTATAAAACACTCATAACTAACAGATGTGCGAGTGTATCACAGTAAAATACTCATAACTAAAATATCTGTGAGTATATCAAAGTACTAGTTGAAAGGTCAATGAGCAACGGTTTAATTAAAAGATGTGCGAGTATATCAAAGTAAAATACTCTTAACTAAAATATCTATGAGTATATCAAAGAAATAGTTGGAAGATCAATGAGGAAAGGTTTAATGACTGAAAATGAATACAAAAAAATGCTCAGCAAAGATCTGGTTTATGAAACTTGCTTTTAAATCAGTTGTCATAAAGATTATTACATCTCTGAATACACCAAAAATATAACCAACTTCAAACATACTAAAACAATCTGTTATGCATATATGCCGTTGAGAAACAAACTATTATCCAAGTGAGTAGGCATTGACCCACACTCATCACAGTAAACTGATCTTGTTAACACAAGAAATCAATATATGCCAGCGTCGCTATAATAATATGCAATCTCTGCATGTTACAGGCAAAAGGGTTATTCATAGATTACCCTTAGATCTTATCGCAAATCTCGTGTAGTTCTTAGATATCTGTAAGTATATGGTTTGAATATCATGTTTCATCATAATGTCATCATTGATCACAGCCGTATATTTTTAAGATAAAGTAAGTATTTATTGGCCAATGATCTCGTAACTCTGGGAGACTGAGGCACCAGGGGTCAGTGTGGGCAGGAATGGGTGTTTAACCCTCTCCATGCTGAAGGCAACTGGATATTCCCTAGAGCCGTGGCTGTGCCTACTCCAGCAGCAAGAGGGTTAATAAATACTCAACCACATTAATTAATGGCCAGTAGCCGCATTTTTAAATATAAATTTAGCTTTATATAATTTTAAGTTAACTATGAAGAATTTCCAAACATCTACAGGATCCAGTGCCTCTTAAAGAACTTGAAGACTCATACATGAAGGAGAATGGCACCCGGTCCAGAAATTAAG
>JAVCKZ010056612.1:0-16395 GCA_034780755.1 Lepetodrilus elevatus | reverse complement strand
TATCGCAAACTAATTATATAATGATTACAGTGCTAATAACATTATAGTTATTACATATTCTGAAAGAACAATCAATACAAGAGGGATTCTTTTTCAGATTTTTCATTGATTTAGAAATATAGTTATTAATATTTAATTCACAAATAGTGGAGGGCATAAGGGAGGTCTGAAGACCCCTAATATCCCCCTTGGATCCGCTGCTGCGGCCTACAGCTGCTTCTAAAGCCTGGCTGCCGGAGTGCTTTACAAGGTGCGAGCTCCCCCACCGAACTCTCAAAAATACGTAAATCATAGAAAGATGTTCATAATAACTGTAAAACTTTGCAAGATATATCAAATGTTATCATAAAATAATAGTTAGTTATAAAAACAAAACAATACTTTGTAAAACATTTGATGTCCCATATTCTTTCCACGATGTATTTAGGGGAAACCACAAGCATGGTTTAATTTTGACACAATGAAATGGAAATAAAAGTATAGACCTACTTTAAAATTATGTTGGCACGTAGCCTACAATGTATTCTACTAGTAGGCCTACTAATACGACTTTTTCTTTTACAATAATTTATTGTATAATTGTTCAACGGACTAGACAGGGTAGGCGGAAAATAATAATAATATTTTAATTTTCTTTTTCAAAATGGAAAATATCTAATTAAATAACTAGATCTAGATCTATGCAAAGATTATTGTCATTATGATCTATGATCTATGGCCTTATTATGTACGTCACAAACATATGCTGACGTAGTTCTAACGGTATCTTTTCTGGAGCAATTTCCGTATTTATATACGTCACACCACCATGATCACGAACATAACATGAGATGTATTCCAAATGCAGGTAATGAAACTTAGTTTTGACATAATCTATTGTTTCGACCAGATAATTATATAATCTATGTTTTGACGAAAAATAAAAGGGATTTAGGCTTATATTTCACTTTTGTAACAAATTATCGCCCCAAGTGTGGTCACATACATTTTGCTTTTTATTTACATGGACACGTATTTATGGGGGGTTGCATCTTGCTACCAGAAAGTTTGAAATGGCTAGATGAGATTTTCTTTGCATCAATACATGTTCTTGTAACTTGTTTTCTTGTCAACCAGTACGATGCTGTTAATGCAAGTATCTTGAAAGCGGTTACAAGAACTAATAACAAATAACTGAGAAATATTGGTCATGACATGGCATGACTGGCATACCCGCTTCCGACGGTCTTGCTAGTACTACGAGTTTTCAGCATATGTTTCAATGTGGAGCAGAAACTAATTCTATATTATCTCCGATTTTCCTGAAGTTATTATTTAATACTACTTGTTACTATAGCCAACTCTTATAGGCCCTATATCAGGGTCCTGTCATGCATATTGTACCATAGGGCCTACTAGTACCATTAGTCTATTCAAAATGGCATTACTCCAATCTTCCGGCTACTTCGCACCTAACACCACGCTCTGTTTAATTTCCAAGCACACACACATTACTATATTATACTCGGGGGACATGCAGGATACCCCCCGGGGGTAGGCCTATTTATAACAGAACTATATGGGTCAGCAAACCAGAGTCGTCACCTTCCGCTAAAACGCTTCTATAGTGACGGGAGCATTCATATTTATCAAAAGTAAAATATTCCTTATTCGCAAAACTAAGTTAAGCGTATGTAGTAAAAATGTAAGAATTAATACTTAGCATACTTAATGTATATATAAACATACGTACATAATCAGTGTAGTTAGCTGTGCCCAGGAATACATGTAAGTACGCAACTCACAAGACGATCCCAATTCTCCCGAAACCGGAAATAAACGTCCGGTGCAGTGTTTACATGTTCCCCAACGTACATTGCCGAGTGATATCGCTGACCTCAATAGATACTCTTATAAGGTAACGTATCTCTTCCATGTTATAGTATGTATCAAGCAAACCAAATTGACTAACACATTGAAGAGAAGGTATTTCACATAACGGTACATACTGTAGTATGGGATAGTAGATCTACCGGGATCAATTTTATTGATTAACTGTGCGTGCGTGGTAAACAGTATGTACTATGTAGGCCATGGTATGAATAAGCAATTATGGTCTTAATTTAATATTAACATACAATCTCGGTATCTATTCCAATTGCGAGTATGTCTTTGCTTTCCAATCTGACTAGTGTGTGTACTAGATAACATTAGACATACGAGAAATATACGTATGCTGCTATTTATTTACTACAAATGGGAATTTAATTACTAGGCAAGATGTAGCCTATGCATTGTATGGGTATGTTCATATACATGTATAAGCCTAATATCTTAATACAATACTAGACTAATGGTTAATAAAATTAGAGTAATGCCCCGGGACCGCTTACGCTAATGTCAATTAGAGGTGGTGTGATGGGTGGGGTGGGGTTTGAGGTGGCGTTTCACGAGGTATATTCTGTTATTGTATAGCTCGTAATTGCCATGTATACGTTCGTACCAATGAGCATCGATTTCAAAGGCTATTATTAAATTAGGGAAATATCGTTTTAAATCAATTTACGATGCAGTATCAGTGATCATAGGATCAGCTTGGCTAGGTAATTAATCCCGGAGTACAACATATTGGCTGGATTGCGCTTAATGCAGCTTTTATTTTAATTAATATTCAGTACATGTGCTGGTCCTAGCAGTGCCACAACAGGTATGTAGGCCTATAATCGTGCCGTGGTTTCTGAAGAATGCAGTGCGCCCGGACTGCCTCGAACCTTGTTACTTGCATTATCAGTATGTATGCTCACAATTTAACGCTGTGTATATTGCCTACTATATACGTATTATAACGGTTTGGAAAGAAATAGTCGTTCATGTACACAATCAAAGTTGTCGTGTATATGAAGGCTTTGAGGCATGTTGCTGTCTGTTAAGTATGTCCTATATACACACGCTATTCTTCTATATATCGAGTTATTAATGCGTTTGACCTATAACATTCAAAGAAGTCTGCGCCCCTACTGTGTATAGTGTATATATTACATACCTTACCAGCAGTGATCACTAGTAGTATAGGGGAGTCATGCATTGGGTAAAAACTGCAAAATTAATCATGATCGATAATATGTATAATGAATATCATATGTATGCTCAGAGAGGATCACCGGGACGCCCTAGGGCATTACATGTCGTAAATTAAATACAATCGAGTGAAATGTGTCTCTCAATCTCATCTGCGTTTGTATTACCAGTGATTACCCCTACATCTAACCAGTGCTAACTTGTCATTGATAGGATACACTGTCTGTAGACAGTAGAGTGGCAATACAGTTATATCATCCTTGGTCTTGTCACTACCAGCCGGTGCTCGCAGGTTTACTGCAACATTTAGCGCTACGGACAATATGTTACGCGTTTCCTCCTGCCCTAAACGGATAAGTCGTGACGTTAGTAAAATATTCTAGAAAGCGATTCTAAACCCCCAGTTAAAAAAAAAATAATACTAACATTGTCATTGGATAGTAAAGATGTGAGTTCTGAGTGTTAGGGTTCTCACCTATCCGTGACACTTGACTAGACGTTACCATATGAGTTGCTAAAGATAGCGATTACTCATCGTACGCATGTATTAGTACATGTATAGTGTATACCATCTGAGGTATTTTCTCACGATGCATATGGGTTAAGCATTAGCATTTAGGACTAATTTGACATCATGCTTGGAATAAGGTCTATTAAATTAGTAATAGCATATATATATATATAATATATAATATTTATCATTTAGTATGATTATGAATAGTGAAAGAAGAATTGTGTACAGATGTATTTTTAGAGCTCCATTAAATGTATGTAATTTTCACCTACATAATGCACACTTTGTTAGTTGAGTGTGTGCATGCGTATACGTATTCATTCTATATGCAAAACTATATATATATTAATTGCGTAAACACAATTATGTGCACGCAATTCTATGTATAGTAATCTATGTCAGTAACAAAGGTCTGTTGGTGATACTTGCTACACGTAATTGCAACGTAATTGCCTCGTCTGGTAAAATACGTTCGAGATATTAATTTTCACGACTACTTACACCACTGACGCAATACCTGAAATCCATACTAGTTAGTGGGTATATTACGTTCTGTTAAAGAGGCGGTAGTATAGCGTCCAGCGCAGATAATACCCACTAATTACAAGCCACGCTGACAACAACTACAAGGTAGGTATTGTGAACAGAATACATAGACTTGTAGTAGGACCTATTACTTTTTACTTAAACCTACTTATCAAAAGAAATAAGGTAAAACTATATTTACAAATGGAGACAGCAAGCAGATTCTCCAGCCATCGGAGTTGTATTTAAACTAGTGCAGTGGATAGAAACAGTAGGATGCACACTGTTGAAAGTACAATCTCCAGGAAGTTGAGCAGGTCAAGTGAGCGTACACGTATGTATTAACCGGGGTATCGTTTCAGATCATGGGATGGGGATCTCGTATCCATTAATAGATCATAGCACTCTCATCATTATCATCGAACAAGATAGATCAAGAGCGCTATGGTCTTAATAATATAGATCAGGTGCTCTATATGGTCTCTTAGTGGACACACACACACACACACACACACACACACACACACACACACACACACACACACACACACACACACACACACACACACGTCGTGAAAGGTTGGCGATGGTATGTATATTGATTCTGCTGGTCTGAAATACTCTAGATGATAGCCACATTTTATTATTATTATTATTATTATTTTATTGTTGATATTATTGTTATTATTATTATTATTATTTTCTTATTATCATCATTAGCAAATAAATTGTTATTATTATTATTATTATTATTATTATCATCATCATCATCATCATCACCATATTATTATTATTATTATCAAGATCATCATCATCAAAATATTATTATTATTATTATTATTATTATTATTATCAACATCCTCATCATTATATTTTATTATTATTTCTACTACATCGTTTGAACACGTCCAGCTATATAATTATCCTGAAAGTGTTATCAGCATACGCTGACATTTGTCCTGACTTGCTGCATTAGGTAGACTCGATGAATCTAATATAACCACTTGGGCAGTCAGCCATACTTCTGATTAATGCTGCAGGTACGATGACGCAGACAAACACTGGCACCTACACGTGCAGACTCTCCCCAGAGGTGTTGGAGAAAGCCAAGAAAGAGTTGAACGAAGACCCCAGCACCAGACATATAGAGATACAGACTATCAAGGAACGCCTGCTCAGATACCCCGGTCAGCTCTCAACTATCATTACAATGTTTAGGATGATAAGCTATAGACTACCGTATATATGTTACAGTTAATCTGTATAATCAGATAATGTGTATAATAACTGATTTGTTCATTGAATTTCAGTTCACTAAGTCAATTTCTAAAAAGCCTGAAATTACAAAATGATTACCTTTAATTGCTAGATAGAATGGCATGAGTTTGATGAAAGAAAATTAAGTTTTGTATATGTGTTCACACACAATTGCATTCATTTATATTATTATTCATACAAAAGTGTATGAATGCTACTACTACTACTACTACTACTACTACTACTACTACTACTACTAATTATTATTATTCCCATTATTATTATTTCACTATTATGTTTTGTATATATCAATGCCTGACCTGAGTTTATGTTTATAAATATGATCTATAGTCGTATTTAAACGACCTTGTATTTCATATAATACTTTATATTACCTCAAATGCTAGGATACCTAAATAACAACGACCTTTGTCATTTCCTTACCAGGCCTGTCGCCGTGTGTAGAAGAAGACTTCTTAGTGAAATTCCTGAGAGCGGGGAAGTTTGATCAGGAGCGGACGTTTGAGCTTATTCTTAGGTACTATAGACTGAAGAAGGACAACGAAGACATCTATGCCGACATGATACCCAGCTCAGTGAAGCACATATTTGACGCTGGGGTTGTGTGCGCCTTGCCAGGGAGAGGGAGAAAAGGAGAACTTATTTTAATACATAGACCAGGTACGGTTGAAAAGTACCACCCAATTTTGGTAAATTTCTGGTTAGATGCTAATATAATTATTTATAGTGAAAGGCTATACCAATTTATTGACACTGATATCTATGTTTATACGTATTAATTTAGTACTATACATTTTTTTTTATAGTATTAAACTTACTAATTTAAAAATGTATTGCATCTTGAATGCAACAACAGAATAACCAACAGTGTTGGATTGTATGAATTAACATAACATTCATGGAATTGCCAATATCGGACAGCAGAAGTATAATATAAGTATTAACATATATTTTTATGATAATACTATTATGTTATTTATCTCGTCATTGAATGAACGATTAGCGATTCATGTTACAATCGACTACGGTAATTCTTTAGCAATTATATTACCTTTTAAGGTCGCTTCGAAGCCGCCAAGCTTCCTGTCACGGATATGTACAAGACCATGTTTCTAACGCTTAACACTGTCATTGAGGTAAGACATTAGCCGCATATTCATCTGTTAGATATATTAGTGTATTAGTTCCATTAGTTTACCTACATGTACGTTGTTAAGTATGTCCTTTTAAAATACGTTTCGTGGTTACTTTTTATATTTGAAATTAATAGTTTTCAAGTGCTAACTTTTGAAAAATTACAAACAAAATAAACATGGAAAAAAATGCCACGAATTGTCTTTGACAAGAACTAGTTTATAAAATGTTGGGCCAATTCGTTTGAGTTTATGCCAATATTTACTGGTTAGGCCACCTTCTTTATAACACTTCACAGTGTGGTTTATGTGCATGTTTAAATTAATGTAGACACTTAAAAATAATGTTTCAGTCGGAAGAAACCCAGGTGAATGGTATTCGTTATATAGAAGATCAGACTGATGTCAACTGGAGTCATATTAGAGCCCTGACACCGTCTATAGCCATCAAATTCTCAAAGTTACTACAGGTTTGCCTCCAACAATACGTACAACACTTACTATACTGTACTATTAAAATAAAAATACATTGAATTTCTATAACTTCTTACAATTTATCCAATGACAGTATTTTGTGTGGCTAATTACTGGATTTTCTGAGACCTATACCTTCTTATTCATCTTTAAATATTAAAAAGGTTAATGGTTTATGGGTTTTTAAATTAAATATTGTTTCAGCTATATCATACTATTGTTCTTTCGGTGTATGTATCAGATGTTAAAATTAATTTTTGTTCCATATCGTCTTGTAGGATTCCTTCCCCATGAGGCTTAAAGGGGTTCACTTCGTACACCAACCAAGCATCTTCGATGCCTTTTTTCAAATCATCAAACCTTTAATGAAGAAGAAGTTATCCAATAGGGTGAGAAGAATTGCCGTAGTCACATGCGTCAAAGTTTTAATTTAATTTTTAAATATCCAGAAGACACTAATGAAGGCCAAACTCATTATGTCCACGCCTGCGTTTCACGAAATCGTACTTTACCTGTTTACTCGGAGCGTAAATCTGAAAGTACGTAATGATTTTCTACAGCAGGAAATGACTAAACTCCAAGTTACGCAGGACTACTTTTACAGCACTCGTGAAACGGAGGTCAGATGCGTAAATGAGTCAAGGGCAATAACTCCATAAGAGCCCTGGGCAAGTCCGTTTTTGATGACCAAATATATAGCAAAAACTGACTTAGCCCCTTTATGAATACCGGCCCTGGAATCGGGATCCGAACTATATGGATTTAGTATTTCGATCATTTCAAACCTAACAATAGTGTTGATTATTATAATTTGGAAATATGTAGTTTAATGGGGCAGTAATGAGTATATATCTAACATTCCGAAGTAAAGGTCTAACTCCACTATTGAACCTAACATTATGACCGTTGTGACCATCCTTTGAAATCCATGGTCAGTTGCTCCGTACAATGGTGGGTGTAAGGAAGAGGGAGCGACCATGGATACCAGAGGATGAGTTGTGACATTGATTAAATGCTTTATTTACATGCAAACTGCGATATTGTCACACTGTATGCATCCTGTACCTTTCAGCTAAACTTTCACGGCGAGAAGGTGAATGGTATACACAAGTTCATCGATCCCAAGAACTTACCAGAAGAATATGGTGGAGAGTTACCCCCTATTTCCACTCAGGTAAACATCCTATATTCTTTTCCCATATACATTGGGAACACTTTATTTTACAACTCAATTCATGCATTTAGAGTTTAAATGTCTCTGATACACAGGTATATGAAGTTTTATAATATCATTGGTTTCGTTCTTAACGTATTATGTTTGTCGATTTGTTTTAGAAAATGTACGTATATCAGACGAAATATAGATTTTTATCTAATGAATGAATGCAGAGTGATTTCGTGTATATCAAATAACACGGGACAAGCAGATACAATACTATTGTCCCCGCTAGAGACGTTGCAGACGCTATTTTATAATAATCTTTTAAAACGGCTTTGACTATAATGCACTTACAAAGTCTTTGACAAGGGCTACGTTAATGCAAACTACTGAATTTTCACTTCCCTATACCAATCATGATGAACTCTCCTAACAGTTATCCTAAGAAAGTTATTTTCTGTCGTTGTAGGATTTCGCTGAACAGGTTTTACAACGAGAATCGTACTTCGAGGCAGCATCCAAGTTTGGTTTTGTTAACATGACCTTGAAACACATCAAGTCTGCAGACGCCATTGATACGTTACCGGGAACATTCAAGAAGCTGCAAGTTGACTAGTTGTCTTGACCACCGACATTCCTTATGAACTCATTCTATTGAGAGCTCCTACCGAGGACGTGAAGTCGCCTATGGATGAAGGAATCTCGCAGTCATGTTGAGCAATGTACCAACCTTCTCTCGGACGCAGTATTGGAACTAAAACCCACCTTGAGAAGTGTACGCCAACCTTCTCTCGGACGTAGTATTGGATCTAAAACCCACCTTGAAAAGTATACGCCAACCGTCTCTCGGACGTAGTATTGGATCTAAAACCCACCTTGAGAAGTATACGCCAACCGTCTCTCGGACGTAGTATTGGATCTAAAACCCACCTTGAGAAGTATACGCCAACCTTCTCTCGGACGTATTTTCATGTTCTGCAATGCACCAACCTTCTCTCGGACGTAGTATTGGAACTAAAACCCACCCTGAGCAATGTACGCCAACCTTCTCTCGGACGTATGGTCATGTTCTGCAATGCACGACCTTTCAACGGGCGTATAGTATTGGACCTAAAACTCATCCTGAGCAATGTACGCCAAACTTCTCTCGGACGTAGTGTATTGTAACTAAAACCCACTCACCCCTACACTTACGTAGAACTTTCTACGACCCACAAATATGGCGGATTTCTAATAATGCATGTCGGATCACAACTCATGTAGCTGTATGAATAACCCAACTGTTTTATATCATCTTCTGAAACGATTGGCATTGCCCGACGGTCGTATGTTTGGAGGATGGTCCTTTATTAGGGATGTTTTGTAATCGGTGCAGAAATCGGCATGCCAAAAGTACGAGGACTTACATTATGCAAAGTACGATGGTAGGTTCTGTATTATTAAGTTCATGACCTCAATATATGTACACTAGCAAGCCGTGCCATAATGTATACGCTGTCAGATGCATGTACATATAGTCAAGTATTTATTGCGCTTCAGGGAAGTACATGTATTACACATCCAGTGAAGTTATAACCTACCGGACCTGTGTTTCTTAATAGGTCGTAGCTATAGTCCGGGCGTAAATCAAGGTGTGCGTCATTTCCTGTATGGCATTTTCTGTATGGCATTTCCTATATGGCATTTCCTGTCATTTCCGGTATGGCATTTCCTGTATATAATATTCTGTATACAATTATGTCATTTCCTGTATGTCATTTCCTGTTGTATGTCATTTCCTGTATGTCATTCCCATTCCCATTGATTTACGCCTGGACTATTTTACGACCATTTCGTGAAAAGCAGGCCTGAACTCACCTGTGCGAAGCTGTGTAACTCTAAGATAACCGTCACTCAAATATTAGCCATGGCTAAGATTGAAGGAAACGTTACATCAGAGCTACATGACTCGTACAGGATACCCGTGGCCATCTTTCCACGAATCTCTATTATCTAATACGATACCATAACGCCCACGTAGCGATCTCGTATACACGGAGATCGCACACTTACGACAGCGCTATGTTCTCATAGTGGATAAGAGAGCTTCGTAAATCCATACCCTGGTTAAATATTACCATAGTTTGATATTACGTGCGATGAATAGCAAATTGACCAATAATAATGTGTAAATATAAATTATTTGTACGATATATCGGAAGCACGGGAACTAGGCAATATGACTGTCTTTCAAACATCTGTAATAGAAATAACGTGGAGTTTAATAAACTTTCTTGTATTACGGATGTTTAATTATTTGTATATCGTTTCGGCTGGTGCGTCGATGGGTGACCGAGAACCTGAGAGTGTCTATACTAGGATTCGTTCCTGCCACACACTGAGACACCGCCTGAAGAATCATGTGTTGTCTGTCACCTTCACCCTCTGACTGCTGAATCTAGCAGGGAGAGAGTTAAACAATTCGTTTAGTTCATTCCATCCTCGCACCATAGGGGTACTTAATTTCTTTCCTATTTTCCTCCATGCGGTACAATGAGATAGGAACGGAAGAAAGTGATAGCCAACGAGTACATGAAGAGTTCCTGGTGTCAGTTCGAACTGCAGATGGCTTTCAACGGTTCCCTCAAGAACGAGTGTGAGCTTGTGGTTATCCTCTTAGAGCCAATTAAAGCTCGTCAAATGACTTCAACGTTACGAGCGCTAATGACGTCGACTACCTACCTGCAATGGTCTGGTGACGATGGTGCATTGCTTTTGTTTCAAAGGCGTCTAGAGGAACGTGTACGCGAGTAGTTATGATTGTGTAAACACCCTAGTGTTGGAGTATATTACTATCTTCATAACCGTTAGCGAACATTTAACTTCACTGCAATGCATTGGCTTGCCAATGGACATACGCAATGGGCTATACTCACTGGCTAGTTGTTGAAGAACGTCTACCAATTTGACCGACATGATTGGTTACCCATCAAAATCCTCATATTTTGTATTAAAGTGTGCGCTGGCTCTATGCGAGCATATGTCAATATTTGGACTCATGGGAGTAAATTGGTCGACAGCGACTATGACTTTTTTTTACCTTAGCAATAGCTCGTTCCGAAGATGGTCACGCCCACTTCAAACGTTTAGCACATGTATACTCAAGTAAAACAACATGACTAAGCCATTAATAAATACATATTGTCAGAACAGTATTTTTACTATACAGATTGGGGTTTGTACTAAATAGTGATAAACAAAGAAGGAAATTAAATGTAGGTCCTGATTGCGTTAGGTACACGCTTATTATTTTGTATGTAGCCAAATGAAAGCAAAGGTAATACATTGTACCTATGACCATTAGTATAAAGTACGGTATAAATGTGAAACTACCAAGGCCATAACACATAGGACAATGCCCAAAGACTTCGGTCACAGAATAGTAAATAAATAAATAGTTGGCCCTATATTACATCTTAGTTCTCTGTACATTGATATAATAATAACAACTCATCTATTTAAAAATAATAATTAAAATACTAATAATATAAATGAGTCATGCTAACAATCTAGGGCCATCCTCGCACCATAGGGGTACCTTTAATTACGTTCACACTTCAGTACTAAGCAGCGAGTCCTGAGCGTAATAAAGTATTCCTTGTGTGAGAGGATAATCTAGGTCAAGCTCGCCTAACAATTCTATATTATACTATTAGATTGCTCGACGAGGTTGACACAGACATAACATGTTTACTTTTATTTTTGTTCATTAAAAAACAAACTTAAGTATAAATGCGCTCATAATATATGCATTTTTTTCTCCATCCTGTTTGCTGTTGTTGATGATGTAATCTGCTATTATGAAATGATGTGTCCGTCTTTCTATGTATGTTTCCCGGGTGGTAATGCAATAGTAGCACGTTTGCAAAGACCCCAGTTCAAATCATGATACAGGCCTATAATTTTGCGGGTTTTCTCCAGAAATGTTCGCGAGAGTTACCTTCATTACGCTGTCTGTACGCTGTCTGTAGCAATACAGTTATCATCCTTGATCTGTCAGTACCAGCCGGTGCCCAGATGTTTACTTCAACATTCAGCTCTACGGATTAATACTTATACTAGGCATTATGTGTATGCTTTATGTTTAAACGTTGCTTCAACGTGGTCATATTACGTGCTTAATGCTTTATTGCTAACTGACATTTGCAGAAATAAATATTGAGGTATGATATATTGCATTCAATGTTCTCATTTGGTAAAACCCTGTTTCGCATGTAGATAATATGTTTTATATGTTGAAATAGTTTATTTAAAGTCAAAGGCCACAGGCCCAGAGGATACAATATGTGTACAACATATACAATAATTGTAATACAACAAATGTAGAATACACACAGAGGACGGTAAATATGTGTGTGCTACACATGAGTAGACTTATGCGTGATGAATGCATGAAACATATATTTTGATAAATTGACAATAGTTGCCGAACATTCTGAATTTAGGATATTGATAAAGCATTGTAATAAAGGATTTTCATAACAACGTGGACTACATTATACATTATACCTATTCTGTACACATAAGCATTCACAGTTATATTCTGAAGATTCTTTTCCCAGAAATAATCTGCGGACTTTCTTCTCTCAAAAGAATCAACTATTTTGTGGAATACTTCAATAGAAAATGTACCCTAACTTTGTAATCGTCTTTCTATTCTGTATTCTGCAGACATAATGTTTGAAGCTCGCTGGTGTGACGGTGTGACCAATCACATTAGTATGTGTTATAAACTTGAATTGACTCACGAATATCTTAATATTTGGGAAATCTGCCGTTAATCTGCTTGTTAATCTGCCGTATAATGCCTCACAATATCTAACGTACATTATAGCCACCCGAGATCCGACGAAGCGAGGTACATGGAGTTATTCATATACATATATCTCTAGATGTTTTCACTCATACCACACGAACAATATGTCACTACAACCTTCCTCTACGCGAACACCTTTTTCCCTTTCAAAAGAGAAATAGAACTACTCAGCCTTGTATACACACACTCAGTACACATCCTGTTCATCGACCTATTGATGTGTATGCATATTTATGTAATTACACGTGATCATGTTATATTTAAATACTATGGAATAATACTATATATATACATATTCTCTTGTGCCACCGTGGGTGGTGGAGAATAAAGATGACTTGACTTTGTGCTGATTGAACGCACCCCCTGAACTGGCCCCCCCTGAACTGGCCGCCCCAGTTCTACAGAACAATCGTTGCGCTACGAGAGTCGTAACCCAGTCCGTAGCATATGAGTTACGCCTCTCGTAGTACTACGATTGTTCTGTGGAACGGGCCCCTGTTTCGTTTTACAAAGAGGTGCCGGAGAAATTAACCGTAACGCCGTGTACAATAGAAACAGGAAGTAGATGGCATTTATTTGAAAGATCTGTGTCAAGTTTCGACATGCCGATCACTGGAACGGGCCCCTGTTTCGTTTTACAAAGATTTGCAGGAGCAATTGACCGTAACGTCGTGCAAAATAGAAACAGGAAGTAGATGCTGTTTATTTGAAAGAGCTGTATTAAGTTTCGAGATACCGACCGCTGGCTTTCTAAGAAGGACAGTGTTTGGAAAACCGTGACATACTTCCAGGTGTAAGCTAGGGACGATACAACTCTCCCTTAATGCAAGCGTGGACTTCAGACTTCAGATAAGAGCGGTTCTACTTGAGATCGGTGAGTATTTCATTATTACTTCACGCGGTATCTACTAGACAGAGTATGTAATACAACCCTTGTATTTTTTATGTGTTGTTTGTATATTTGGTTATTGCTGTTTTTCTTTGTAGTGGGGTTGGCGGTGGGAGTAGCGGTGGGGGTGGGGGTGGGGGTGGGTAAGCATATATGTACTAGCGTGACCTTATATTCTGGCAGGTAATGTTACAAATCCCTGTTTGGTACATTGGTCAAAAGCTATTTAACGCAGGTCAATCAAATTTGGCACATAATTTGGAAATACTTGTACCCAACAAAATCCAAAATTACAACTTCGTAAATCGCCGGATACAAATTCTTGTCCATTTAAACTATTACTATTTCACTTGTATTTCCAAATACTGTGCCAAACTTGAGTGACCTGCGGTAAATAGTTTTTGAGGAACGGTACCAAACAGGGGTTTGTAACACTACCTGCCAGACCACACGTCTGTATGTATGCATATAGCTGTGCTCACAGGAAACTACTTGTATCACAGCGATTGACGTATTCCATACATGAATTTATGTAATAAATCTATTATTTTCTTTAGGTGAGTACATTATAATTAATTAATTAATAATTAATATTAACATGAATTTCTTTTTAAGTTCCAGATTGAAATGGAAACCCTACCTTGGCTAGTATCGCTGTTACTTCTACAACACTGCTATTCAAGGATAGACGAATGTCCCAAGGTTAAATATTGTGAATGTCATAAACATAGTATGTATTGCAGCGGTTATGAAAAAGACCTCAGGAGCATTCCTAGAGCTCCACACTATATTGTAGAAGTCCACCTCAAGGACATCCAGCTAGGGGAAGTAACCAGAGCTATGGTCAACAATTTGACTCACTGCAAGATGACATCTCTCTACCTCAAAGATAACAATATCAGCCAGATATCACCAGATGCTTTTCAGGATTTGTCTTACTTGCGGCTTCTGGATTGGCAACAGGAAGACCTCCCAATAACCGACATAGAAGCAATGTTGCAGCACGTAACCAGTGGCTTGGAAACAATCCGCCTTAAAGGAGGCAATGTGTATAAATCTGCCATGAATGCCAGCGTGTTCCAGAAAATAACCAAGTTAATTTCGTTGACCATTAGTCTGAAACAGCTAGTAACCTTTGATGCTTCAGGATTTTCAACAATGATGAATTTACAGACACTTGATTTGTCCAACAACTTGCTAAATTCAATAATATTTAATAATCGGATTCCCATTGCAAATATTACAACTTTGAACATTGCGGGGAATAATTTTATGACTGTACCTGAACTGTGTCGAGATAACCGTTCTGCTGCCACGCCACGTTTGTGGACCTTGAATCTTGACAACAATGGCATCCGACAACTTAATGTGTCTTCGTTAACGTGCCTACACAACCTTCTGAAGCTCAGCCTTGCAGGGAACGATTTTGTAAGAATACCGGAACTGTGTCGCGTTGATCTTCCTCCTGTTACACCAAGTTTACGTACTTTAGATCTTGACGACAATGCAATCCGAGAACTTGACGTGTCCTCATTGACGTGTCTACACAACCTTCTGAAGCTCAGCCTGAGTAGTAACAGGATTGAAGTATTGCAAGACAACGCATTTGCAAATCTACCAAGGCTCAAAAGTTTGCAGATATCAAAGATGTTAGTGCTGAAGAGAATTGAAAGACTGGCGTTTAATTCTACAAGTCTGTACAAAATCTACTTCGCTATGAATCCTATATTATCACGAAAGAACTTTGATCCAAGAACTCTGTTCGCCCATACTCCAAACCTTGGTTCTCTTGATATGTTTAGTACAAAAATGGATATTACTGTGTCAGACCTAAAAGCTTTCTTGCTAAATCTTAAAAACATTGAAACATTAATTCTGCAAGACACATACATAAAGGAACTGCCTTATGGGGTATTTTCCCAGCTCAAGAAACTGACTCATCTAGTTTTGTCAGGAAATTACATTTCTGGATGGAATGACACCGTCTTTGCAAACGTTACAAACATAAAACGTATATTCTTTGACGGGTGCAACATTAAAACGATAAGCGAGAGTAGTTTCCCTTTGAGTTTTCGACTGAGCGTCAACGAAATTGATCTAGCTAATAATGCGTTAATATGCACATGTGATCTGCTTTGGTTCAGAAACTGGATGAAAGCTGTCATCGCCAACAAAAGCATCATCTTCACACAATATCCCCACAGATACGAGTGCAGAGGCCCAAACGTTAAGAGGTTACGATTAGAGCATTTCAATCCGACTGTAGAATCATGTACACCTATTCCTATTTACATCGTCATCCTTGCAACAGTTCTACCTATTATTGCAGTGACTGTTGTAACAGGAGCAGTTATTTATCGCTTTCGATGGTATCTACTGTATTGGGTATCGTTGCTGAGACGGAAGCGTCACAAACAATATGATATAATCAAGGAGTACGACGCGTTTGTATCGTACAGTAACCCAGACTACGACTGGGTTGAGAAGGAGCTTCTGGACTACCTGGAGGCG
>JAVCKZ010056601.1:0-16396 GCA_034780755.1 Lepetodrilus elevatus | reverse complement strand
AGTGATTATGCTGAGCTGTACTCACTTCTCCGGTCATGAGAAGTGAGTACAGCTCAGCATAATCACTGCCCGGCGATAAATAGGGCCAATCCATAAATGTGCTTGGCCCTGAGATTGGGAAACGTTTAACATTGAGTAAAATTTCATACTAAAGATCAAAATGTATACTGGTATTTGCGAACAAAACGTTGACAGCTGTCATCTGATCAGCTACTTAATATTTGATTATGAAATCGTTCTCGACAACTTCAACTGACAACTTGGACAAGAAAGTTTCATAAAATCTTGGGGCCTAATCAGCTGCTAAACTAGTGCTAATGTCCATAGACATCTAGCACACAACTTCCGAGTTAGCTTTGTGATTGTTCAGGTAATAAGGCTTATGAACATGTTATGGAGGCCAATGATATATACCTGATCAAAGCCACAACCCTCATCGTGATGGGCGTGTCCTGTCAGATTCTACAGAACTGTCCAACGAAAAATATAAACAACATGTGCGTGAACCGGACGGAAGTAGCTATAGATATCGGGCATGCGCAAATGTAGTTTCCACGTACGAGTCGAACGTTTTCAGTGGAAGTTTGATGATTTTCAATGATTAATCACTTCTTGTGATAATTGGTATGATCTATAATTGTTTTTCATGGAATATTTACAGAGAATGTTATGTCCAACTGAGTGGTATTGCAGTAAACATCCAAATGTAATTGACAGCTGGGTGTCGGACCACGGAAATCACTCGCACTACGTCTTGTTTACAAATTTTGACAACCAAGAAATTCTTGAAGTTGAAGAATGTTGTTATGAACTTACTAGTTTTAACAACGTCACAGGTCATAGACATAGGTCTAGGGTAGCAATAATAGCACAACTTCTAAATGTAAAATCTATTGTATCATGTGACGCGGGCCGCCATCTCCACATTTGCCTAAATTCGTCTTCCCTAATTATTGGTTTGCTAACTTTGCTTGTCAAAATCTATCTTTTAATATTAAATAGTATATTATAGTATAGATATTATGTAATAATTAAATAATATGCCATGCTTATTTGTTATGCTAATGTACACACACACATGTATTAATTACAGTAATCCCGGGAAAAATGGATTTTCTACATTAGGCGTACATATTTATTATGATTATTACTTTCACAACAGTATGTCAACGTTTATTCACTGTTCAGGTGACACACCAAGATGTCATGGCTATCGGCAGTGACGGGAAAAGCCGAAGACTTCCTCAACAAGCTTGACAAGTCGGCGGCCACTACATTTCACAATAGCGAGGACAGTCCGGCACACACTGTAACGCCCACTCCGCCGAGCCACCAGATATTGGTCGGAGAAACATCGTCCTTCTCCTCGTCATCATCCTCGTCCTATCTCACTGCTTCTCAGAGTGTCCCAGCAAAATTAAAAGACTTCAAGAAGAGCATCGATCCGTCGTCGGGATATGTGAGTTCACCGGTGAGACAGACTCCTGTTAAGTCTGCTGCGGTTTCTTCTTCTCCACCCAAGACTTCGGCGGCGGTGGTGGTGGCTCCGGGCTGGAGCGATGTGAAAGCAGTAAAGCAGAAGGACAGTGATGAGGCTCTGTTCGAGTTCCTCAATAGCAAGGATCCCGTTGAGAGCAGCAAGAAAAAAGCCAGTTCCGTGAGCGCGAGCAGTCGACATCACTCCAGACAGTCTAGCACGTCGTCCAATGTGTCCTATAAGGAAGTCATCAAGACCACGGCTGCGGACGTACCAAGTCATGTTGATACGTCGATGTCCGAGCAGACGAAAGGTAACAGCCTGGCCCCGAGATTACAAAACTTGTTGATTACGATTTCATGTTCAAGCTAAAAATGTACATGACATTTTATGAACAAACTTCGAGTCAAGCATAAAATGTACTCAGAAAACTTTCGTAATCTTGGGGCCTGATTTGCTCCTGAGATTTTGAGAGAGAAAAAAATCAGTACGATTTTTGTTCACAATTCCCAATATTAAATCCTTGTAGTTATCCTTGTAATAATGTGACAAGTTCACTGGGGTTTATGGTCGCTTTCAAGATTCTTTCACATATCATGTGCAGTTATTTACTTTGGTCTGTAACTCGTATACATTTAACATGTGTTTAACCCTCTCCCTGATGGATTAGACACAAACATTGCTCTTTATAGCATCTATGGTTGCCTTCAGCATGGAGAGGGTTAAGTAGATAATTTGGAATATATATTGTCCCACTGATCATGATTATTTGAACGTCCGATCCTGTTTCAGACGGAGAATTTCATCGGATAAGTCCCACTGGCTCGGCGGCATCGGCAGACATGGACGCCTTGGCCGACGCCATGCACGAGAGTCCGGCCACCAGCGAGCACAGTAGTGGAGGGGAACTGGTGGGGGAGGTAGGACTCGGAGCGGAGCTAGACAAAGGTCCTACGTCGCAGCTCTCATCGCTCGAACTGGAAAACCGTCTGTTGAGAAATGAAGTTGCGTCCTTGAATCAAG
This sequence comes from Lepetodrilus elevatus, assembly GCA_034780755.1. NCBI lineage: Eukaryota > Metazoa > Mollusca > Gastropoda > Lepetellida > Lepetodrilidae > Lepetodrilus > Lepetodrilus elevatus. The sequence goes on along the minus strand of JAVCKZ010056601.1, from coordinate 13,896 downwards.
AAATGGCCTCCTTAATTCAAAGAGCTAAAGATGCTCAAACAGGTAAGATTGATTGACTTGTACAGTAGGATTTGTATTCCAAGTGATACTTTGTCGCAAATGGGTGAAGGATTCTCACAGCGATGTTAAACTCCATAATCACTCACTCACCATGGGATGCTATATGTTTTGTAATATTTCTCAGTGGCATTTCCACTATTCAGTTACCGGTAGTATCTTACTCACTCTAGTATGGCAGCCATCCGTGTTTGTACAGCAAACTGTTATGCCCAGGGAACTCAATATAACCATGAAACCCATGGTTGTTATATGTAATTATCAGAAATGGTGAAAACCAAGAAAAGACTAGAAGACTACCATAATTCTTCGTCCAAGCATGATCAACTGGTGCGAGAGTTAAGGGCACGCGACTCCGATCTGACCGAGTCACTTGCCGCTAAAGATTCCCAGCTGGCTGTACTCAGAGTGAGGCTGGAGGAGGCTGACCGCAATGTCAAGCACAAGAACCAACAAGTCGAAGAACTACATTCTCATAGAGATAGGTACGTTTTATATGGATGACGATCATTTTCCTGCCAATTGGTGGATTTCTGTAAAACCAAAATGTTTAAATTCCCCCCTAATTTATGTGGCTAGTTCACCATTGAGAGTGTGTCACTGACAGCGGGTGTTATTCCAGGATACTGCGGGACCACACGGACTCCAGCGGGATGCACAGCCAGGCACTGGACTCGCTGAAGGAGAAGCTGGTGGAGGTCGAGGGAAGCTTGAGGCGAGAACAGGAAGCCTTCAGACATGCACAGGTCAGGGGTCAAATACTGATCATGAGGCCTTGAGATTACATACAAATAATTGAGTGCAATTAGTGCATGAATACCCATATAATATTTGAGCTTGAAGATGAAATTGTATTCAAAACAATCTTGATTAGGCCCCAATATTATGAAACCTATTTCGATTACGATTTCATGATCAAAGTTTTGTGCACGAATCCCCATATTAAATTTGAGCTTGAGCATCAAATCATGCTCAAAACATTTCGTATTCTTGGGGCCTGATTCTATTAACCCTCTCCCTGCTGAAGGCGAGTTAAATTGCCCGATCACATGCAGAAATAGAACACTTTGATTTTATTCAACAGGGAGAAGGTTAAACATTACTAACAAGAGCTAAAGTCTATGTAACTTATTTATATTTATTTTCTGCTACAGCGAGAAGCAAATGAGAGACAGAGTCGACTAGAACAGGAACAACAAGCCATGGTCGAGTCTCTGACCGTCGCTGAGAGGAGAGTCAGTGAGGAGCGAGGTAATACATTGTCACTGTGGACAACTAGCTACACCAATGTGCACAGTGAAAGATTTATTTTATTTTCATCTGTGTTGACTTAGATTTAAAAAAAAAGTTAAGCATGTTTCCAATCTGAGAATGTGTATTCAATTTTTCAGGAAAAATAACAAACATATCAATCCAACTGAAAGCAGCCAAAACTTCCACGGACAATGCAAGGCAAGAACTTTCTGATTACAAAGAAAAGGCTTCCAGAATTTTACAGGTTTGTACGTCAAAGCGAATTAAATTTGTATATTGTTTATACTCTATATCGTCACTAAACTTAACATATACATATCAATATATAGTGACATTATTTTTCTACGATACTGATAAGACTACTGACTGTAACTACTTGCGTGTTGTTCAGAGCAAGGAGCGTCTGATCGCCAGTCTGCGGGAGGGAGGAGCGACCATGTCCGGCGACTCGGTCAGCGTGTCCAGTCTGGAGTATGACTCGGTCAAGCAGGAGCGCGACATGTTCCGCGAGGAGCTGCAGCAGAACAAGATGGCAGCCGAGAACCTGCGCTCGGAAATACAGGTACGTTATATATTTTGGCAAGTTGGTCGGGTCCATTGAAAATCAAGTAATTATGGTCTTATATTTGTGTGCCCTGTTGTATTACTGCTAGGACCTGTAGTGTATGTCCTGTTGTATTTCTGCTAGGACCTGTAATGTATGTCATGTTGCATTGCTGCTAGGACCTGTAATGTATGTCATGTTGCATTGCTGCTAGGACCTGTTATGTATGTCCTTAAATCTGTTAGGACCTGTAATGTATGTCCTGTTGTATTGCTGTTAGGACCTGTATTTATGTACATCATGTTGTATTTCTGCTAGGACCTGTAGTGTATATCCTGTTGTCTTAACTGCTAGGACCTGTAGTGTATATCCTGTTGTCTTAACTGCTAGGACCTGTAATGTATGTCCTGTTGTCTCTCTGTTAGGACCTGGAGGCACAGATGCAGCAGGACAGCGACATGGCGCGGGACGAGATCCAGAGTCTGGAGGAGCAGGTCCGAGACGAGAAGAGGAGGCGAGAGGAGGCGGAGCAGGAACTACTCAAACAGAAACAGGTGGGACGTCCTGCCGTAATTATCCTAATAATTTGAACGGAAGAAAATGATTTTAAAACTTGGCTGTTCGAATTATAAAAAAATAAATAAATAAAAAAATATTAAAACGATTATCTGGGTTCACATCATTAGGAACAACCAAATTAAAGTACAAAATATGATTGTAACTGAAATAGTAAATATTTATTAAGGTTATTAAAAAATTATTGTTGTAAATGTTTAACTTCAACAGGAACTACAATATGCAATAGATGAGATCAACAAGCAGAAAACATCCTTCCAAACACGTATTAGGGACAGAGAAGCAGAAATTGATAAACTGCGGAATCAGGTATGTATTGTTAAGTCTGTGTCCTCTATGATACATTTAGTAAAAATGCATACCAGTTGTCATTTATTGTAATCATTATCGCAGTAGCTGTACAGGCAAAAGTTGGGGTAAATTTCATAGAAAGGATACAGGACGAATGGTAACACTGCATGGGCACATGGAAGGATACCAGTTTGTTTATACTTCCGCTGAGAAATGTATTTCCCTCTCAGTTTCTCAAACGGGACGTTATCAAGAGCATGTGAACCAATAAGATCATTTGACATTGATGCAAGATAATTATAAGTAAAAGATAAAAGTTACATGATTTACATAGCGCCATTGTCCAGGAGTTGTCTGCTTAATGATTCTTAGTCATATTCTCATAAAGGGAACTGTTTTTAGAATGATCTTGAAAGCAAGACAAGATGATGATAAACCTATACCAAATTTACAGCAGTGATTAATGAGTAAAGTCGCTACGTGAATTTTTCTCCCATTTGCGGCGATGCTTACAGCAGATTTACTTTATTTGCAGTTGATGACAAAGAGTATCAGCTCGACGTCAGAGAGTGAGCTGGAGTCGAGGGTTCGCGCGCTGACAGACAGCCTGATACAGAAGCAGACAGTGGTAGAAGCCCTCAGCACAGAGAAGAACTCCCTGGGCTTGCAACTGGAAAGGATGGAGGTATGTCAAGAGTTGTCTCCCCTCATTGTGCTATTTATTAGAGTTGTCTCCCCTATGTAATATTGCACAGGTTGACTTGTAATTTTGTAGCCCATATTGTCGAGGATATTTTCTCATTGTGCAGGTTATATTATCTATTTATTTTGTAGTTAATATTATGTATTGAAATTATACAGGTCGTGTTATCTATTTAAGTTGTCTCCCCTCATTGTGCAAGCCAAATCGAAGTTGCTTTACAAATGCATACATTTTGATTGAATTAATGTTTTACGTTGTGGCGGGAATATCTGACCCATAGGCGACCACTCAAATGCATAAAAGATTCCCATTGCAATGTTAAACAGCAATAATTCCTTCATTCATTCCTTCCTTCCTTCATTCAGCAACAGTACCGGGACATCCAGGAGTGTACACGCATGGCGCCCACTGTGGTCAGCGTCAATGACGACGACGAAGGTAAGTTAGGTAACTCTGACGTACTTCCTTCTCAGCATGTGGTGGAGGACAGTAGCGTAGATCTGGCCCAGAGGACTACGAAAATTAATTGAGTGCGATTTCATGCTCAACTCAAAAAAAAATTCTCACAAATCCCCATTTTAACTTTGAGCTTTAAATGTTAAAGTATGAGAATGAGGTCTTTGTGTCTGTAATAAGACCGACGGGGAAGGGGTTGAAAAGTAAGACCGAGGACATCACCCTTACTTTTTCACCCACTGACTTTGAGAATTGCCATGCCTGTATTTTAATAGTAGCTATGCCCCCACCCCCGATAGTTTATTTGAAGTCAGTCCGCAGCTTACGATGCGTCAGTGTCTGTGAATGATGTTTTCGTATCGATTCAGCGGTTCGCCAACGGATGCCAGGCTTCCTGCGTGAAGGACCGGCTGACCATGAGGTGACCAGGAGGATGAAGAGGGCCGCTAATGTCATCGACAGGTTCAGGTACGGTGCCAATTCCACAGCGGATCCAGATTATTATTATTTTATTTTTTTAAACAATATTTTTTTGGAAATATTTTTTATATTTTATTTGGGGGTGGCATTACCTCTGTTGTACACAAATATTTCATATTTTATTTAACACTAAAATTTATATATTTTTCAGTGTTCGTCTTGGAATATTCTTGAGGAGGTACCCCATTGCTAGAGTGTTTGTTATTGTATATATGGTAAGTTGCATGTTGTCAAAGATGGATTAATTGACTTAATACCATTTTTACCAGGCCTCAAAGTTACAATTTTTTACAAAGAGCCATTTGGCTCCTTTATAGACAGAAACACTTACAAAAAGTGAATTATTGGTTGCCAAATCATTGGCAAATGTAAAATTAGGTGGTCATGGCTCTCAAATTAGTCGCTAAATTGAGCCCTGTTTACCCATATTATTTGACTTATTCATATTAGTTCTATAACTTAAATTATCCTAATTACTAAAGCCATATTACTTCAAACGTAGTCATGCCAAGCCATCATTGTTATATTTGTCTACAAGTTTAGTGTGATCGCTAAGTTTGCTAAGTTTGCGCGTGTTCTGCCTGTTCCAGGTACTGCTACACCTGTGGGTGATGGTCGTCCTCCTGACGTATCAACCAGAGATGCACAGCGCAGACTACCAACCCAGACCCCCCGGCGAGTCCCCCCACGACTCCCCCCACTAGCATCCAGCAGTCTGTGATCACACACACACACACAGTGGGAGAAGATCAACAGCCACACCACACACACCACTTCCATACACACACACACACACATACACACATACACACACTCGTTTACACCAAACACACACACACACATACACAACACACATACAAATACACAATCAGCATTCTGTGATCACATACACTCGCAGCTTTCACACTGGACAATGTTGTTACCAGGAACATGTACCAGGATTGATCGTTAATTTAAGGACATTATTACGGATTTACTTCCTGTTCATAATTACTTGAACACTCCTGATACGAAACGGTGCAACTCTAGGGCAACCTGCGTATGATCACGGAGATACAAGAGATACAAGAGCCGCCACTTACAAGAGATACAAGAGCCGCCACTCACAAGAGATACAAGAGCCGCCACTCACAAGAGATACAAGAGCCGCCACTCACAAGAGCTGATACAAGAATCGTAGTGCTATGCCTATGATTGTTCTATGATCGTTAATTTAAGGACAATGTTACGGAACCAAGGCCTGTTCAACAAAGGAGCTATCATCACCAACATCGTCATCATCATGATCCAAGAGCATGCTTAGTCTCATACTGCCAGTAAAAGGACAAGAATATTTATTGGGATACGAATTATTGTAAACAATAACATTTGTCTTGGGTTGTGAGAAATATATTCATTTTTGTAAATCGGTATTATTTAGATGCAATTGGGGGGTAACTAATGTATACATATTCTAACGTAGTAGGACTACCTTGTACAAGGGTTGATGGTGTTTACTACTGAGCTGTGATAACTTACGTCACGGTCAATGTACAGTTGCCCGTTGCACGACGCTCTTGTAGGCAACAACTATTGTAACGTCAACGCTTTCTATTGTGGCGGGAGCAGTTGTATTGTATTGTATTGTAGCACTACAAGAGAGTTGTTCAACGACCTCCAGACTCTTATGGAAATAATATATATTTTGCATATTGACGTTCACCATGTTCACAAGTCTTCATTCATTATTATTTATATATATGACAGTGCGATGTTTGCATTCATTTGTGCAATACGTCTCATCCTCTGATATACCTTGCCACTATTTACTCTGTCACTGCCCCTGGGCGATATGATTATCTAAAGCCCTGGGCCCTTATTCTCGAAACTTCGCAAGTCCTAAAAAGTTTGTAAGTGAAGAATTAGCCAAACTGGTTTTCTGCTTGTATTAATTTTTTAACAGCTATTTTCTCACTAAGAAGTTTCGAGAATACGGGGCACTGTTCTGTATTGCGAGTATCTCATGTGACCATCATGAGTTCTAAATAACTGCTTTAATGTGGGGAGGCATTTTCAGTATAATACCGTCATGTCAGGTGTTACGGTAGTTGCAAGTATTTATTTGTAAGAGGAGCGGTCTGATTAGCTGAACTTTTTATTTTTATTGATCAACAAAATTAATTATGGTCCGCCAGACATTTATGAATGAATAAGTGCTTTTCATCGCAGCATAAAGTACAAATTCATTTATTCTGAAATGTGTTTGCAAGTACTTGAAGAAATATCTGGATCACGTTGTTATTGAACTACGGTAATACAAAGATGAATTTGTATGTTTTTAAAAATCCCGTACAGTAATTAATTTTGTTGTTATTTTGATGAAAATCAGGTAAGACGCTGTGAGGAAATAAAAGTTCTTCCAAATTCTTAGTAAGCCAGAATACTGACCAAGATGTCTTTTGTCGAGTTACGTTTAGTAAAGCTTTAAAGTTGATTAACATTACAACTGCTATTTGCTATCCGCCTGGACATGTACAAAGTTCTTGCAACTTTGGAGTCGAGATTGGGAAGATAACCGTAATGTACAGCGACATTGCTTATGCAATAGATGGTGTAGTAATCTGGCATCAAATAGTGCTGGGATCTATTTCAATCTGTAGGAATTAAAAGCGACTCGCCAAGTAACATGGAAATGTCCAGAGAACAATAGTCAAAATGTCGGACATAAGAGTTGTTAAGATTACTGGTCTAAAGAGTTTCAAGGACTGTTGGCAAGCATGGCACGAGTCCAGTCATCGAGACTATAGACAGTCCTCGAGAAGATAGTTCAGCCTTATACAATGTTCTTGCCATATTGCTGGACTGCGTAGGAATTAGTTTGGAGTTATTCCATATTTTGCTATAGCTGGGCACTAGAAATATAGCAATTATCATAAATACAATTATATTCGAGGGCTACTTGTTTCGTGTGTTATTGTTGATGTTAAGTATTGTGAAAGAGCGACATGTGAATACAAGTGTTACTGTGTGGTAAATGTATTCATGTTCAATGCAGAATTGTAAATGTGTGTACATACATGTATGGTCTTTGTACAGCTGTTCAAGCCAAGTATATATATGTATATATTAAAATATGTAAGAAATCTAAGGAAGTGTACTGTATCAATCGGTCCTAATAAATTGGGATTCAATGTCATGTTGATTGTTTTGTATTAAAATTTACCAAACTGACTAAATCTATCAAAAACGAAGTTCGTCAGTGATGGTCCTCGCGATCCAATCGGAATACATCTATGTTTAATTACTCCATTTCCAAATGTATGATAATCCATGTGAAAATATATGTTTGCCATCATTGCAGATGTGCTGAAACCATGACATGTGCAAGAAACGAAAGTGAACATGAATATTCTGGATCAACACTACTGGTATCATCTGTTTGCATGTTTGACATGCAGCAAAGTGCAATTCAAAGTGGCTTGGCTTTATGATGGGTCGGCTAGTTGGATCCAAACAAGCAAGCAATAGAATGTGAATTTATTCTGGATGTCCAATTCACTACAGACGTTTACATCAATATGAAAATGTAAAACTCATGCAGATTTATGTTGAAATAGAGAGGAAACTGTATATTCCACTTATATTTTCTGCTGTTACCATTTTCATATTTACTGTTAGAAGCCTCACTGCTTTATTTTCGTAATATGAAACCGAGATGGACAATATAGGTACTGGTAAAATTGATAACACGTTCAGTTCATATATCTTTGAAACAGAAGCAATTAGAATTGTTATGTTCAATATATCTAAAGTTATAAGTGATTTGGTCGAGATATATTGCTTGACATCTCAGCCAGTTGAAAATGTGCATGTTTAACCGGAGATTACCGACACTTCTTTCACTTCAAATTTGTCACTTCATGATGTTTACCTTTGAACTGTAACAATACTTACATGCGAGACCTAAAATACTCTATACTATGATCATTTACTTCTACTGTACATGTGTGCTAAACACTAGTCACAGTGAACGATGCACATACAACATTCAATTCATTAAAACTGTCGTTACATGTTTGATTGGAATGATTACCAAATTTGGGCAAGATACAATTCCCTGGCATGCAATAGTAAACTCAGATCCAGCATGAAACTGATCTAGACAGTACCGGGCACAGACACACAATAAATACAGAAGTTCATATTACAAATACGAATATAATTAATGACAGGAAGTTGAAGAACTGAGTCATGCATATTAGTATATGGCAAAAAGTGTCTGCAATTGCATCTGACCCCTAGATTATGAATAAAAAAAATTATTACGATTTCATGCTCTACACAAGTTTAGTTCACAAATTCCCACATCAAATTTGAGTTTGAGCATGAAATCGTACTCAAAATATTTCAACATCTTGTTGCCGATTTTTAAGCTTGTCTACAAATTATATCTACACGCACACATACCTCTGGCACTAGATATATGACAAATTTACACCTATATTACATAATACACATACAATAGATTGAAGAAGTAACTCGACTACATGAATGAATACTTGCAGTAAAGCATACATGGACAACACCACAACTTATGTTCTCCGACATAGTTTTCATTCATCGCTATACATTGTACAGTTGGAAGTGAAAATGCTAATATACATGATAGGCCTGGCCCCGATATTACAAAACTTTTGGAGTACAAGCTCATTCTCAACTCGAGGTTTTGTTAACAAATCCCCATGGATAATTGGAGCGCAAGCGTGAAATCGTACTCGTAGGGTTTCATAAGCTCTGGACCTGGCAGAACAGTTTCCATGATTGAAATGGTACGACATTAAAGGTATAAATGCATATGTAATAAATGAGAGAGAAAAAAACAAATATACAGTGCTCCCTCGATATAACGCCCTTCGATGCACCGCAGATTCGGATACAACGCGGGGTCCAACGTTAAAAAAAATGTAATATTTTTTTCTTCAAATATATTTGTTGATATAACGTGGGTATGATAACACGAGTGCCATGTCATGGACCCCAATTTCAGCGTTATATCGAGGGAGCACTGTACTAAACCCATGTGAGCTTATTTACAGTTACACATGGCCATGTTTGTGTGAAGTCTACATCAGCCAACAATCTTGCATAAGTTGCACTACTGAGCAATTTCTAGACATTTACCAAATAGTTTTTCAATATATATTAAATGAAATATTGTTGAAGACAATATTTTCATGGTATTAGAAGTGAATACTTTAATATTAATATATTTTTATCTCAAACAGGAAAACGTAATTGAAAAATGTATTAGGAATACTTTGCTGTAATGCAGGTATTAGATAAACATTTAAATATTGCAATCAGTTTGATATATAGGGTATGACTATATAATGTATGATATGACACCAAGTTAACTTTATTCCATGCGTGGCATTTACTTGGAGGTAGGATTTTCATCAATAAATATTACAATAACGAGGAATAGCATATATACATGTATATATGTACAACACATTGAATTTCTGTCAACACCTCGACCAATAATTATCAAGTCTACACATGCACCATCGCTAGCAAGTTATAAGCACAGCATGTTCTTATTATTTCTTTCAGATATCTTAACTACCAGACTACAGCTCTGTAATACGTATTGTGAATGTACACAACAGTCCTTAAACTACAACAACCACTAAATATAGACATGTACAGTGTATATAATGGTACAAATATTAAGATGAATACATGAAGATTTATCCATATGGACTTTTAAGAAAATCTCAATATTATTGTGCAAATGTTAAAATTAAATCAGAACCAAATTCAAATTATAAAATAAAAAGGTCTGCAATATGGATTTCCTACCTGTGTACCAAATGTCAGGATCTTTGCATCGATGCGTACGTGATTGAGTGAATATGGAGTTTTAACGTCGCTGCGGGAATCTTTCACCCATTTGCGACGATTGTGACACGTAACAGGCCATATATCTTAGTGCCACCAATAGCAATATGCAAATCGGTTTCAAGTGCTCATACCAACAGACCGGGAGCCATGTTCTCGAAGCTATCGTATACATTACAACATCACAAAGCCATCGTATAGCAGTATTCGAATTAATAGGGGGTCCGGGGGTCATTTGAAAATTTGCAATGTTAAAGGTATCTGTGTGACCCCTGAAAATTACAGATTTTACCACTTTTAACATTGGGCCTATGGAGAATGACCCCCCTCATTATTTTCATTATTTCGAACACTGTATAGGAACATCAAACGATCCCAAATAAGTAACGTGTTCCTCCACGGAGGCTTAGCGATGTCGCTACGTACACAATAGCCTCGTGAACATGGCCCCAGGACAGTCAAACAAAAGTTTAAACAATACGATTATGACCATCCAACATCCAAGATGAAATTTCAAGATGAATGATTATATCTCAATTAAGCCATAGCATGCTAACCTACATCCAGCCAGCAGAAACCTGTTAAATCTTGCAAGTACAAGCCTATATGGCATTGATGTAACACAGATGCACGACGTGTTTTAAATAACAATGTCTGTTGTGTTGGAGACCTCAAAGAAGATCCTGCTCGGAGGAGATAGTTTTCTTGACGCGGAGCAGCATCGTGGTTAGCCATTGGTCGAGACGCGATATACTGTCGTACTCTTGCAGCGCCTGAGTGAACGCGTCCACGTTCTCCTCTTCACACGCTGTCAGCAGCGCCTGGAAACAACGACAGATATTTTACATCACATTAAAGTGACTCAAACATAAAATTTGTATTGTATAAACCTAAAGAACTGATGATGCAACACCTCTTACAGTTATTAATTTCCTTCCAAATCATCTGTTATTGATAAATCAGTTCATTTTCTGAGCAGTCAGTTTGTTTATTTATATAAATTGCTGGTGAGCTGGAGTGTGTAGCCTCTCAACTCGGTTTTGACCTGAACCATATACTTTGCCCAGATAGGGAAATGATTCGGAATTCATGGAATTCTGGCCCAGAGATTACGAAACTTTTCTGAGTACGTTTGTTTGCTCAATTCATGTGCTATGCTAAAAAACATGACATTTTATGAACAAAATTCTGAGTTGAGTATGAAATCATACTCGGAAAAGTTTCGTAATCTCGGGGCCTGGTCAGATCTACACCATATAATAATACCTGAATGATTTCTTAGTTATACCATATTTGGGGCATGTCAAATTAAACAAAACATGGATTTAACATGACACAATAATGTCAACTCTCTTCAACCACCTTTGAACAATATACAATGTTGCATGTGAAAAAATGCATTTAAAAAGACAAGGGTAATTGTATTAACCCTCTCCATGCTGGTGGCAACCAAAGATGCCCAAAAGAGTAGTGTCTTTACCTAATTTAGCAGGGAGAGGGTTAATGAGAAAGAAATGCATACAAAATACATTAATTTTACAAAGTGAAATATTAATACATGGGGTCCATTCCACAAAACACAACTGTGGCACTACGAGAATCATAACTCTTGGAGTTGCTAAGGAGTTACGATTCTCGTAGCACTACGGTTGTTCTGTGGAATAGGGGCCAGAACGTCGTACCCTTACTAATACGAGATCACGCTAGGTGAGAGGTAGGACATACCTTGACCAGTTTACACTCTCTGGCGTCGGAGAACGCTGGGAACATGTCCTCGTACTTCTGGACGCACAGCTGGGCGTTGATGACGTCCATACACATGTGACACACGGCGGCGCGAAAGAAGTGGTCCTTAGCGCTGTACTTCAACAGAGAGTTGTCCATGGCAGAGATGCCCACCTGAAACGTACAGAAAGACGTCAACTAAGATTGTGTTTTCTCTCTCCATAGGGCTATTTTAAAAATAAATAAAAAGTTTTAAAAAAATATTTGCTTTTTCTATATTTTTACTCAAATTACGGTTTGTCAGTTTTCAGCAGGAGCAAACCTGCAACACCTGTAGTGCTAAGTAAACCTGTGACCAGCAACTAGTACTGACAACACAAAGAGATAGATGGTAGATGGTAGATATTAATGATTCTTATAATATTGCTGCTATAAAAGAAGTTCAATCCACAGCTTCTCGGGTCAGTAGTGAATAGGGGGCTGCTCATTTCTAGCTGTTCTGTCTGTACTTTCTGTGCAACACATGCATAGTTACACTGTGCAGTGTTGATCCTTGGTAACTGAGCATGCGTCGGACAGAAAGTACAGATAGAATAGCTAGATAGGAGCAGCCCCTAAGTTTGTGTGTACACAGCCAAGGGGGAATAACTCTGCATGGGACACCAACATTACCCTAAATTTGAGCTATAATCTCACCTGTTCATAAATTTCGACAGCTTTCTCGTAGTTTTCTAATTGAGCCGAGAACTGTGCAACCTTCAGTGAACACTTGTTTGCAGAACTGTGAACAGAGCACTCCAAAATAAGACTACGTAAAATATACATCAATTTAACTTTTAAAGTATAAATAGTACAGTATTCTTGTTACTGGTATAGTTTCTACAACACTTACCTATTTGATTCTTCACCCTTGTAAAAATCTGCAGCCTGCTCATAATTGGCAATTGCCTGAAATTAAAGTCAACAGAGTTTACAAAAATTTTACATACCATTTTTCTTTTCTGTAAGCTATTTACAATAATGTTACATCTCTTTTCATGAAAATATCTTTGTTGCTACCTATCTGATCTCTTCAACCTTTACTTGAATAACAAATATCTAGTTAAATATGAAATCTATAAGGCATTAAACAATTTTAACCATAGCAGTAATCAATTACTATAACAATGTTTCCATAATAAATAGCAAACCTGTTCCATGTCGACTAGCTCCGATTCATATATTTCAGCAATTGTTATGTGATGCTTGGCAGCTATTGTGAACCTCCCCTGAAATTATAACGTAAACTTCCGGATGAACTCTATTATGACCAGTATCAGATGAATGGAAATAAAAATTAGGTGATAGCCTGGAACAGTGGAAGAGCTCTCGCTCTCACATTTCTGCGAGTGAGAGTGAATATATGTAATCTATATCTAATATATTTAATCTCGCTGCAGGAATCTTTCACATATTTGCGACGAACATATTTCCGTACTTGCATCAATGAGTGATCAAAGGAAAACAAAACGTCACATAGATTTGAATCGTGGGCAGGTGAGTTACAACTAAACACAAGATTAGTGTTGTCAGGATGCTACTTACCATGTCAGTGTAAATTGTCACTGCTCTATGTAATGACTTGATTGCCTCTGTAAAATAATTAATACATGTTATCACAAGACAATTTGACATCAACATAATGCTTTAAATGTGGTATATATTGTCTCATCAAGAATATAGTTGAAATAAAACAATGTACACAGTTTTGCACAATGTAGTACAATTGTACGCATTGGTGGTGCTGGTTCATAGAATATCCTGCAACAATTTGAACATACAGTGGGACCTAGATATAACGCTCACTTCCGTTTTCGTTAAAATCTGACCGGTAAGCGAATCAACCGGTTTATCGGACCAATCATTCTAAACAAGTTACCTCCCTTCATAA